>NW_019014306.1:0-38387 GCF_000150535.2 Carica papaya | reverse complement strand
TCATTTGCATTAAACACAACATAGACTAATGTGATGCATCTGTATCACTATATTAACCTCCATAACCACTAGGTAAAGCTAGCATTGGAGCTGTAACAAACCAGTTCTTAAGCTCTTGGAAACTATTTTCACACACTTTATCCATTCAAATTTCACGTCTTTTTTGGTAAGCTAAATAAGGGGAGTTGCAATATTGAAAAATCTCTTGACGAAGTTGCAGTAATAAACTGCTAACCTTAGAAAGCTATGGATCTCTGTAATAGTGGTAGGATGCTTCCAGTTCACTATTGTATTTATCTTGATAGAGTCTATTGTGATCCATTCTTTAGAAACTACATGACCGAGGAAGAAGATTATGCAAGCCATAATTCACATTTGCTCAACTTAACATAAAACATAAAATTTTTCTCTTCTGAAAATCTCCAAAATGCATCTAAAATGTTTAGCATGTTCATCACCACTCTTAGATATCAGAATATCATTTATGAATACAGTAATAAAATTGTCCAAATAAGGCCTGACTACTTAATTCATCAAATCGATAAACACTGTCAGTGCATTCGTTAGACCAAAAGGTAAGGCCCCCATAATTCATAACAATCATACCTGGTTCTAAAAGTAGTTTTTAGAATATCTTCTATCTTGATCTTGATATGATGATATCTTATCATCAAATTAATCTTTGAAAATATCCTTACATCTTATAATTGATAGAAAAAATCATCGATCCTTGATATAAGATATATGTTCTTGACTGTTGTTTGTATTTTGGCCCCTGAAAATTAGAAAGGGCCCCAAAATGATTTAAATTTTTCCTTTTGGTTCCTAATTTAATTAATTAGTAATTTTGATGTTTTTATAATTTTCTTAAGTTTTAGTTTATATTTTAACTAATTTTTTGTTAATTAATAACATGAATTAAATTTTGATGTTTCCTTCTACATAAGATGTTAAAACTTTAGTCAATTGGTGCATGCTGGCAAAGAAATAACGAGACTCCACATAATTCTTGAAGGAAAATGTAAAAATATTTTACAGCATCTATGATCAATCACCCTATTAAGAACTTATTTTTGAGTTTGGTTATATATTTTTATGTATTTTTATTGATAAATTGTATTGTGATTGGTGTGTGTATATAATTAAATTATTAAATTTATGAACTAAAAAAAAAATTTACCATCTTTGTGCAAATTCTGTGATGAAAAAGTGGCCATTAAGTATGTCTTAATGGACACTAATAATAAATTTAGTTGAGCAAAATAGTTAAATTTGATTTTTTTCGAAGATTATAAAATTTGGAGCTAAAAATGTAAAAATTTAATTTTTAAAGATTTACACGTAATGGTAAAGTAAAAAATTCATTTTAAGTTTATTATTATGCAAATATTCAATAAAACTACCAAACTATGGGGCCGTGGGGCTAAATTGAACTGAAGATTTTAATGCGAATGGAATTGTATTAAGCCCTTTTATTTTATGATTCACAATTGTTTGATCTCTGATCCATATATTTTTTATATTAAAATAAATATATCTTTTATTATATTTTTCAATTTTAGTAAAATTTAATTAAAATGTATTTATCTTTTTAACAAGTAATATAGTACTAGGAGGAAGAAGCTCTGTGTTGGTCTCTTTCTAGTCCTAATCTCCTAATTCTCAGCTGCATCTCCCCGGCGGCGGCCAAGAACTTAATCGTCTGAATCGAACTCATAATCTCCACCGTCTTCCTCATCGTTCGTCCCCGTAGCTTGTCAGCAGTCTCCAGCACCGTCCGCATCGAATGGTTCAACACTTCCATCGCCTGGTCAACCGCTGACCTCTGCCTCCCGACCTTCTCCATCCCGATTTGCCGCACCAGACCCATAAGCGGCGGCGCAGCCACACTCTCATGAATTATTGCCATTTCATTCTCCAACTCCCTCTCCGCCTCCACCGTCTGCTTCCTCACCATCTCCAACTTCCGTTCCTGCTCTGCAGTCAAGTCATTAACGGAGGTTGCGATCAGATTGAAAATCGTGGCCGGCTTGAAGCCACCAACCCAGAGAAGCAGGGAGGTCCCCAGTGAAGTCATCCATGGAGGAGCGAAGAACAGGTAGGGTTGTTCTCTGGCAACCCTTGATTTTTCTTGGTAGTAGTAGTGGTAATGAGACATCACATTGTCGATCAAGCGTCTCTGCTGCTCTTCGGTGGCGTATTGCGGGTTATGATCCGGTGCGGCCGCGAGCAGGAGTTGATCGACGAAATCTTTTAGACGAATGAGCCAGACGTTGTGGAATTCTGTGAAGCTTTCTGGGGAATTAGGCATTGGAGGGATGAACTCGGATAAGTTGACGACCATTGGGAATGTGTATATATAAGTCGCCAGTGTAAAATGCACTGTTGCTTGGTCTGAAAGGCTGTGGCCAATGGATATGGCGGTGAGGAGGACTCGGGACGCTTCCAGGACTGACACGGCTCGCCCCCGGAAAAGCCTTGTTAAAATCAAGTGACACATTTTTGTAGTTTTAAGACTTGGCCTTTAAAATTTTAAGTTAATAGTTATAGATTATAAGATGAAAATTCGAGTTATGAAAATTAAAAAAATTATTTATTACTAATATAAAGTTACAAGTTTGATTGTATTTAAAAGATAAACGTAGTCACTCTATGAATATATTATTAATTAGTGTCAATTAATTTATAATATTTTATTTATTAAATATAAAATTTAATTTATTAGTGAGTTAAATTTTTATTTAAATGAAATATTATGAATTTAACAAAAAATATATATATATATATATCATGTCTCTTAGTATATAATATATCATTTTTTTTTTTTAAGAATAGGATATTCAAATATTCAAGAACATATATGCATTGGAACTCAAAATATGTTCCCTTAGTTTTATTTTTATTTTATTTTTGGTTTCTCAAATTTGAGGTGTAAGATTAAATATAGTAATATAATTAATTTTTGTCCTATATGGTCAGGTGCATAATAAAAATTTATTTTTTGTCCTACGGTTAGGTATATAATAAAAAGTATTATGTGATTCTTGTTCTAGATATTTACAGAAAAATACGTGTTTTTGACATTATAATAATTACCTAAATTATTAGTATAAATTAAAAAGATGTAACCCTTAAAATTTATTTTTCAAAAATAACCAAAATTATAAATTTAAATCTTTTTGGTGAATAAAATAAACAGATATATTTTAATAAACTGTTTTATTATTACTTTATAAAGAAAGAAAAGATATCCCACGTTCACTTTCTGGGCTCCCACTCCTCGTTGTTTGAAAATTAGGCTTTAATTTATGGGCCATTTTAAATTCAAATCATAATGTTTTTAAAAACATTATTGTAAAAGTTTATAATTTCTATATAAATTAATACTGAAATTTCATAATTTTATTAGTAAAATTTTACCCATGTAATTATTTTATTCAAAGTTCTGGAACTGTTCATGTTATGTTGTCCCGAAGCAACAAGGTTATTCTACAGCATGGAAATGGGGCTGAAGTGCCTAGAATGTCTACAGCATGATTTTTTCCATCAGTAAGTGGTAAATTTGCAATTACCAAAATTAATTTTTGGGAAATTGTTATAAATAATAAGCAAGCAGAGAATAATACGAAGTGAGATAATTAACTTTGTCGTGGAGCCTAATAACTGACATCTCTCACGTGCGATTTTGTAAAGTCCAGATTTCTGGTACTACCCACGTAATCTTCTCACATGTCCACACACACGCATACATATCTATACACACAGCACGCACGCAAGTGCGAAATAATAACCCCCCATTTACAATTAGTTTTTTTTTTTAAAAGTAATAATAAAAAAAAAAAAGTAATAATTATGTTCTAAATACTAATAGTTAATTTGTTGTTGTAGTTTCATAATTTTGAACCATGTTAAAATTTGGTTCTAACTTTTTTAAATTAAAGTCTGGGTTTGATCCCAGAAAATGAAAATATTATGTACTCAGTGTTTTTTTGATTATTTATTATTTAGTACTTACTCAGAAAAAAAAAATCTTTATATCTAATTATTATTTTTTGAAAAATTGTGGAACAACTTAAATTGTCGTGTTTCTTTATTTTATTTAAAAATTAAAAAAAAAAAAAAAGGAGCCGAAAGGGAAAACTAAAGTCACGGTGACCAAGATGTGATACCTCACCTACACAGGGTCATTTGACAGCAGATAATGAATAAAGCCAAGTCTTGAATTGAAAGGCAAATGCTTTAATCAATGTGCCAATCTTATTCACTAACCCCACTATGTTATTGTACCACACTACTTATAATAATTAATAAGTTTATTTTTAATTAATTAGTTAATTATACGATTAATTATTTGTTTTTATATGATCATGGGACACCTATACTCTTTATCTCCCACAGAATGTGACAAAACGTGGACGCTACTAAATAAAACGCGAACAAAAAAAAGCATATACTAGTTCAACAGGTGTGAGCCTTTCATACCCTCTTACAGAAAAACAAGAATGATATTTCAAAACCCTCTTGTCTACACCTTTAACTCTAATATCTGTGTAACGATGTCTAACTTGGGAGGACCACCAATACAAAGCAAATGAAGTTAAGACATTATATTCGGGCAATTGAAAAGTAATATAGTTTAGAACGAATTTAAAATTCGTAATAATTTATGTATCTTTATCTTTAGTTTAAAATTTTATTTGATTGATTAAAATACAAATAAATAATTATTAAATAACAAATATAATTATGCACTGAATGTGTAAATATCATGGTTACTTTTTAGATATAGATTACTAAATTTTAATTGCCCCTCTGAAACTATTTTATTTATAATAAAAATAAATTATATTCTTTTCATGTCATGCATACGGATAGAATATATTTTTTATAATTATATAAAATATAATATATAAGTATCATTTTACATAAATAAAATTATATAAAAATAAAAAATTAACAAAAATATTAAAAAATTAATCATAATCAAAGTCTTTAACCAAAGATCTACAAAATAAATAAAATATAATTATCTTGACTTTTTTATATTTAAATAGATAACAATTATATATTATTATATCAATATATATATTTCACAAACTTTGAGAAATCAAATTATAAGATTTGACTTACAAATTATGTTTTAAATGATAAAAGTAACATATGTTACTATTAATAATCAATCAGAATAGAAAAAAATTAATTGCTAAGTCATAATTTGGTGGGTAATGAATTAATAGATGACTTTTTGAGAAAAATAAACTACCATGTAATATTTAATTAAAAACAACAATTTAAAAATTAATATGCAAATATTAAATGAAGAAAGTGGCATTTAAATGCCAGACATAAAAACTCTAAGTTGCAAATAATATTATTTGTAATGTCCTAATTAATTTAATTAAAATTAATTAATAAATATAATTTTTTAATTTTTTAATTCTTATTTAATGTAAAAATGAAGAAAATTAAATGGACGATGAAATTAAAAATAATTTAAAAAAAATGGTGAAAATTTGGGTTCGAATGTATTTTTAAAAGAAAAATCAGAAACTGATGAGTCAAAACGTCATTTAAGAAAATTGTGCCACGTGAGACGTCCGGTCAGCAACCCTGACGAACCGGAGTGCGCCGCGTGGCAAGGGACGCTGATGCGGTGCCACGCAAGAGGCCACGCTGGCGATCCACGTACCTGCGATTGGACGGTCCAAATTTGTTCCTGTGCGCATGGACGGTCCGGATCTGTTCCATTCTCAGATGCGATCAGACAGTCAGATTTAAATGCGATGAACGGTCTATATCTACTTTTTATTTAAACGCGATCGGACGGCTCATATTAGATCGCGATGAACGACCCAGATTCACTTCTTATTTAATCGCGATTGAACGGTTCAGATCAAACGCGATAGATGACCCAGATCAAAAGAGGATATATATAAATAACTCTCTTCATACCAAACTCTAACCCTAGCCACCAGACCCCCTGCTGGAGAAGAAGACCCCGTCGCCGGGAAGAAAGTTGACTGACACCGCGCCAGAGCCACTTCCTACCGCCAAAATAGGTTAAAAAAATTTTCTTTACTTGAAATTCGATTTTAAACACCCACATGACCAAATCGGAGCAAAAAAACTGGCGAATTGGCCGGAAACCGCGGGCAAAAGCCAACGGCGCCACCGTGGGAAAATGTAAAAATCATATCCGATGAGTCCCTTTTCGATTCCCGTTATGCGTAATCCTTCCACCATTGTAATCACCATTTCCTTCTTTACAGGTTGACCGAAATAAAATACCCAACTGCGAAAGTGAGCCGGCGAAACTGCCGCACCAGAGAACCTCGCCGCTAGTACTTGAAGCACGTTTTAACCGCCGAAGAAAAATTCAGAGAATTCGAGGACCGCCAATAGATGCAGTTAAAAGTTAGCATTTTAGACATTAGTTTGTGTAAGAATCCCTCACCTTATTCCCTGTTATGGAATTGAAGTTTAATTTTAAATAATATAGTATTTTGTGAAACTTAGAAAACATTCATAATTAATTACATGTTACTAATGGAGTCGGAATCGGTTATTTACTATTGTTTCCTATGTTTAATCAATTGCTTGATTTTACAGTTTTCAAATGCATGATAATACATTGAAATTGGTATGATGATGCGATTGTATTCATTTGATGCATATTTTACTTGTTTTATGTGGTTATGGTTGAATTGGAAAACTGAAAATTAAAGGTAAACGAAAAATTGTTTGATTAAGTGGATAGATGAAACGACAACCTTACTGGATATCTTGAGAGATGATGGACGGACCAGATATATAGAGAACTTTACCATGAACGTTGCCTCATACCGGACGGGGTATCGAGGTTTGGTAATTTGGTGCTCATACCAGACGAGGTATGAGGACGATCCGTTTTACCCTCATACCGGACGGGGTATTGAAAGATGATATCTTTTGGTGTTCATACCGAATAGAGTATGAGGACGGCCCGTTAATTAAAAATGTAAAAAAAGAGAGTTCATGCGTAGTGAGGACATCTCTATGGACCCCTATGAATACCAGTAAGCTGATAAAGAGAAGGTTGTTGTTCAAACTGATCGTATATAAAATTATGATATGTGTTATGTTATTGACTCTATAGGTTGCTTTTAATAATCTCGTTACGGTAAGTATGCGGTAAATAATTTTATTTATGACAAACGAATTTACTTAAATTAAGAGCTCTATTAGTTATTTTTATGATTTCTATCAACCTTCATTTTTTTTATCGGTGAGTAGCGTAATATTCGCACTATACTAGTGTAACTCACTCTTTCATTAACCATTTCAAATCAAGAAGATTAGAATACAGAACCCGATGCACAAGAGGGTTGCGAGTAGAACATTCAGTTTGTTTACTTTTAATTTATTTCTTTAGTTATTAGTTATTTTTTTAAAAATAGTTACTCCCGTAAGTCTCATTAGGTACTTTCAGTTATTGTGTAAGAAATATAAATGCTAACTTATTGCTTTGATTCCGCACTAAATTTATAATTTATCACATTTGGAGTTCATGGGCCGTTTTATTATTTGTTTTAAAAAATTGAAGTTATGAATTTAAAAAGGTTAAAGTTATAAAATAAAAAATTTGGTTAAAATTATTGATTAATTTAATTTAAACTCTAAAAACAAAATATTTTTTATAAATAAATTTAAATTGTAATAAATAAATAAATAATCAAACTAATTGAAAATAAATACAATTGATTCATTCAATTTTAATAAAGTAATCAATTTTCAACCTCAATATGTACGATATAATTTTAAGAATTTAAAAATTATATTTAACTGTTTGAACACCAGAACCGAATCATATAATTATATATATCATCAATACAAACAATACTTTCAAAATACACATAATTGTACAATATTTAATTATGAAAAAAATATCTTCTGAAAATAGCTCTTATTTAAAAATGCATAATAATAAGTTCAGTTAAAGCGCCTCATAGAAAATGACGCTAATGCCCAACAAAATTGGCAAACCTAAGAATAAAAAAAAAAAAAAAAAGAAAGAAACGAATGCGTGTTAAAATGTTAAATGTTTGAATAATAAAAGATATATAAATTAAATTAATATTTTGTGTATATTAAATAAGTAAAATAAAAATTAAAAGAAAATAAAATAAATTTCAAACTAAATTTACGCTGTAATATTTGTTTTCTTATATTTAAATAGTAAAATTTAGTAAATAATTAGAACAATAGGCAACATCTTATTTTTATTTTTTATTTTTATTTTTTGTGGTCAAATCTAATTTTTGTCCACCATGAGGGTATATCTGTAAATAAACCAAAATATGGGGTCTAACAATTTTAAATTATGAGTAGCTACGATCAGTCAAGCTGCTTCTCCCCTTCATGACCTGACGAAAGAAACCGCCAACTTTCTCTTCCTCCTCTCTTCCGCTCCTCACAGTTTCCCATAAACCGAAAACAAAACTTTAACAAAACCGGTTACAGTGAGAGAGAATTGGCTTCGCTGTCTGCCTAAGACAGAGGAAGAGAAATGGCAATTCATGAACCGCAGCGTCAACATCGAGCATCTAGAGCTAGACCGGGCGCCAGGCCGGTATCGCAGCAGCAACAGCCGGTACGGGGCAGGGTTCCGTTGAAGCAGCTGTTACGGGTGGCGTCGATAGCGTGCGGGATACAATTCGGATGGGCTTTGCAGCTCTCTCTGCTGACTCCGTACGTGCAGGAGCTGGGAATCCCTCACGCATGGGCCAGCGTTATATGGCTCTGCGGGCCGCTATCTGGCCTGGTGGTGCAGCCACTAGTCGGCCACATGAGCGATCGCTGCACCAGCCGGTTTGGCCGTCGTAGGCCTTTCATCGTCGCCGGTGCGGTATCGATCTCTGTAGCGGTCTTGATCATCGGCCATTCCGCTGATATCGGATGGTTGCTTGGGGATAGAGGAAACTTGAAACCTAGGGCGATTGCGGTCTTTGTGTTCGGGTTTTGGATTCTAGACGTGGCTAACAACATGACTCAGGGTCCCTGTAGAGCTCTTCTTGCTGATCTTACTGGTAAGTTAGGTTTAAATTTTCAATTTTATTCTTCTTGTTTCTATTTTGGTGATTCTTTGTTAATTATTTGGAATTGGATGGAACCCTAATCGAGTCCATTTTGTGTGATCTTAATTAACTTTTCAAGGATTTATCTGAATGTTGCTCAGATATTGTGTACCTCACTTCCTCAGTATATTTGTTTGTTTGTTTTTTTTTTCTTTTATTTTCTTTTTAAATTTTTATTTTTAGAAAATAAAACAAGAGGTCATCATATAATTTTCATTGGTGTCTTTTTTCTTAATTATTGTTCTGCAAATAGTTTAACTTTACTAATTTGTTAATGGACAGTTATGCCCTGGTACAGATTGGGAATTTACAATCCTATCTTCTGTTTGGTATTTTATTTCCTTGTCTTCTTAGTGATAGTGTGATACTTCTCAACTCGTATTAATATTGTGCTATGTGGGCATTAGCGCGAATGGTCGTCTAGGCAAAGAAACAATAAAGGTATTTACAGATAAATGATTGAATAACTGCATGTGGAAATTTAAAGCATTTAAAGTTTAAACTTTAATGATGCTGGTCCACCCGGACCACCATCTGACATCCATTACCAATTAAGAATGCAAGTAATATAGGTACAATCACATCTGAATGGGGGTATATAATACATATCTTAGTATTGAGTTGGTAGGATCATTTGAGATTCTTCAAATTCAATTAGCTCTCCATGTAGAATTTATACTTGGGCCCAGGTTGCTTTAAAATAGTGTTATGTGAGGCAGGAATCTGATATCTCAGTTGGTTCTTGCATGGTTTGCTTTAAACTAGCGTTTTTACAACAGCTCAGATGGTTGTCGGGATTTCTCTCTTGTTTTTTTGTTTGGTTTTGCTTTTCAGCTTTTTTACCTGTTTCAACTGAGTTTACTGTATTTACGCTGTGGCAAATATACTCCTAGTTTAAGTCGCTAATTAAGTATTGATGCAATTAAGTATTGATGCATTGTTTCATTTCATCCTTCCGTGCTGCAATTGGTCCACTCTCTAATACTTGCTAATTCTGTTGGGTTTGAGCTGCATGGGGACCTCCCTCAAGCATATTTGTTTTTAAATATCTTTGAATTGCTTAATCCTAGGATGTTGGACCACCATTGTATTGTAGAGGGGCATGCAGCTTGAGGTCTTCCCAACAGGGACAGATAGAATTATATCATTTCGAGGACAACAACAAGGGCTTTCTTATTAATCTTCTTCTCCCTGAACATGTGTACTAATGACCTTTGAGAGAAATGGCTTTTGTTGTCACTTTTCTCATTATCCTAAATCTTTGAGTATGCTTCTTGAGAACCCACTGAGTTCTACTATGTTTCTTGTAAGCTTGATTTTTTATTCAGGTTTTAGCATTTACGGTACCTTACATCTGGGTGGTACATGTATTTTCTGCCAGTTTGTCTTGAACCTATGAGTGTCCCTAGAACGTAATTGTGTAGGAACCTTTTCATATAATGTTGTGGATTTTAGAACTGGGCAGTCCTTAATTAGACGTCAGTAGGTCGTTACAGTCTCCGTACTCAACTATCTGTCAAAATACAAAGAAGTCTCTTAGATATAATCATTACTTATTATTCATAGGTTATTGCACTCAGTCCTGCAGACAAGATCCCAAATGTTGATTAGTAGACCCATCTTCATTAGATACAGTTTTTAAGGGGGCCTGGTGGTAGAAGAGCTACTGTGATTGGCTGCAGACGAGGCATCACATATCAGTTTAGCTGACCTATCTCCATTTGATGCTCATTTTAAAGAAGGTTAGTGGTAAGCCTACTATATTCAACCACCTAGGTCAGCACCAAGTACGCCTAGAACTGAAACACTTCTTGAGTGGCTGACCACCGACCTAAAGGACTCTTGATGCCAGACAGGTGGACTAGGCGCCCTCATTTGTACTCACTTACCCCAGACAATGGGCTGCTGCCCTAATAGTCCTAGCACTATAATCTTGGGATTCAACCCAACAGGTCTACATGTTCTTATACCAGCTGCATTGGAAGAAGACTGACAGTACAAACAGCCAATCATATCAAGTGAGATCCTTAAAATTCAGATATTAATGTTAAAGGGTCACCTCTGAAGATACCACTATAGGAGCCTTGACACCCGGCAAAAAGCTGCTTCAATAAGCTGCAATTACTCCTTGCTTGCCGGAAACAGTCAAGTTCTTACTAATACTCCCTCTGATCCAGACAAAGGTAATCTTTTTCTACCCAATTTTCCAAGCTGCTATCTAGCTACTCCTCGCTCTTCTTTTTCCACAGCTATTGACTTGATCGTTAAAGTGTTTATGCAAGAAAAACTGTCATCTCACAGAACTCCTATTCGTTTTGCATTTCCAAACTATACCCATTACTTCTTTGACTTGTTACTTTTTATCGTTTAAATGTTCAGGCTACTGATATTTAATGGAGGGAAAGTATGTCCTTAATTCTTGCATCTCTTAGTGAGTTGGATGAAATTTTTGGTTCTCTCTCTTCCACAAAATTTGATTTAAAGCTTTCTAAGATTCAGGTCAAAGAAAAAAGAGTTGTGTCTATCCGTCTTATCGATTTATTGTCTAAATTTGGAAATGGGAACTAAGGGCTGATTTTTTTTTTTGTTATTTGAGTAAACTAAGGGCTGAAGTTCAGTTCATCATACCTCCGCATAAAAACTAAATATGCTTATGCTTCTGAAACTTGAAAGCAGAACAAGAACAGGTAAGCCAATGAAAGAGCTTGATGTTGAAGAATTATGAGAATACTATTATTATTGTTTTTATTATTAAAATCTTTAGTGTTTATTTTAGATTTATATTCCTAAATAGGTAGTCGTTTAGTATTATTCTAATTATATTACTATTTAGTTATATTTAATTCTTAGATTAGTTAAGATCTGTTTTTCTTATTTAATTAGGAATTATATTATTTTCTAGAAGTAAATTTTCTTTTTTCTTTTTAATCCTTGTCCTTATAGAATTAGTGTTGAAAACACTATATGTAAAAGTCCAAAATTTAATTGAATGAAAATATTGAATTAATGAAATATAAGCGGAAACAATTTAGAATTTAGGGTTTACATTTATTGTACAGTTAAATCAGAATGCCCAATAGAATTACGAGAATATCCCTTAAAAAAAATTAAAATAACAGAAATAGAAATGTAACTAGAAAACTATAGGGTCGACCTCCGCAGCGCAACTCTGATGGAAAACGAGAGACAACTTTTAGTCGCTAACTTTCTTACTATTCAGGATCCGGATCTTGGTCGTTCTGATATGAAATTATTAAATAAGGGGAATGAGTTATACTAGTTCAGTAAGAATATCAACACTTAACAATTGATACGAAAAACCAAATGTTGGTAAAAATCACAAAACAACCAATGAAGTCATTTTTCTTTTTAGATAAATTCATTTAATTTTAAAAACGTAATTCATACTCACCTTTTAGGTTTTCAAATACGACTTGGGAAGACAATAATCAAGATAGTAATTCATTAGATATTATAAGAAACAACAATAATCAAACTTTACCTTTTCACTTACTTACCGGTATCTTTGGGGGTCCATAGGAGTTCCCCCTATACGTGAACCCAATATCCAATCTATTAAATAACAAGCCGTCCTCATACCCAGTCTGATAATGGGCGCCAAATGTACTATCGGCTCAATATCCCTTCTGGTATGAGGGTGAACAAATACTTTTCAACCCCTTCCAGTATGGAATTTCTCGGCCCCATTCGCTTGAGATAATATTGATAGTAGGGTTTGCCCTATGTATCGGGTCTGTACACCTTTTCCTGTGATACTCGGTAAGCCTTCCACATACATATCATCATCATAAACTAATAATCAATTACATACAAAAATCTTGTTTTATAATTTCAGAACATTATAATGATAATTAAACGACAATATAATTTGGTACCTTAATTACTAAGAAAACGTTGTCAGGGCATTTATTTCAAACCAATCAACAGATATAGATAAAACGGTTAAGTAAGCTAATGAACAAGAAGACAATTAAAATCAATAAATTAAAGCATACAATGTAACAGTAAGCAATTTAAGCAACACAAAAACAAATAGACAACATAAATAAATTATACATTGACCAGTTACCGGCTCCATCGATGACCTGTATTTCGTTAATAAAAGATTGTCAATATTCACAAATTTCACTGTTTATTATTATTTAAACTTTAATTAACCGTAACGAGAGAAAGGGTGAGAGATTTTTAACTCGGGTCGGAGTTCGAAACACCACCTTTTTCACTGCACTTCTCGGCGATTTATGGATTTCTTGAGTTTTTTCTGCGAAAATCGAAAACACTAGTAACGTATATTGAAATATTCAAAAAAGGCAAAAAATAAAGGTTTTCAAATTTTTCGGCCGGTTTAAGGTTTCAGCATCGTGCCAGCTCCGCTTCCTACGGCGGTGTCTCCTCTCAGCTTGGCCGGTTTCTGTTGGTTCTGTGTGAAAACCTGCAAAATTCGAGGTTAGGTGGCCTTTATTGGCTGAAAAAAGGAAAAAATTGAAGTTTACTGGCAGGGTGGTTTTCTGGTGCGGTGACTTCGCCGTTTCTCTCTCATGGCCAGGAATTTTTTTCGGTCATCCTGCACCAGAAAAGAGTAAGGAATACAATGGTCAGAAAATGGAAGGAAACGGGAAGGGGGTTCGGGCTCACTAGAGGGATTTTAGGTTGCGGGTGCAACGGTTTGGCCTAGCTTTGCCCTCGATTTCTGGCTTTCTTTTGGTTTTTCGGTGCCGATATGGTTGTGAGGAGGTTTAGAATTGAATTTCGAAGCGAAAGGGGAAAAAAACTCACATTCCCGGCGTCGGCGGCGATGGCGGCCGGTCTTCTTATCTAGCTACTGGTTCGCTTTCCGGCTGCCCCTCTTCTTCTCCGATTTTCACTGGCGGTTAGGGTTAAGGTTTCTTGTGGAAGGAGTTTAAATACTTATCTTCATTAGATCAAAGCCGTTTGTTGGAGGAGACGTGACCCATTCTCGACCGTTGGGTCAATCCTATATGGGAAGCAAATCTGAACCTCACGATCAGCTAA
Source organism: Carica papaya (assembly GCF_000150535.2). The sequence goes on along the minus strand of NW_019014306.1, from coordinate 24,240 downwards.
AATCAGAATCGTTCGATCGTGCCTGAAGGGGAAACAAATCTGGGCCGTCTGTGCGCGCGGGAGTAGATCTGGATCGTCGGATCTATTGGCACGCAGACTTCTCGCGTAGCTGCCCGCATTGACGTGTGTTTGCCACGCAATGCACGGCGACCGGCCGCGCTTCTGATGTTGCGGTCCACGTGGCCATTTTTCTTATTATTTTCACTTTTGCTCCAGTTTTTTAGATTTCTTTTCAAATAGGTCTTTTCTTATTTCTACTTTGGCCATGACTTTTGAAAATTGTTTTCAAATACACCCAAAACATATATTTCTTTAAAATTTCAATTGAAAATTAAAAGTTTAATTTCTCTGAATTATTTATTATTATAATTTAATTATTCCGGGTCTAAATTTTGGATCCGGGTGTTACAACTCTTCCTCCTTTAAGAAAATTCGGTTATTCAAATTTGTCACTCTCTCACTAGTCAAACAATTAAGGGTAATAGAACATGAAGTCTGATTCCAGCTCCCAAGTGGTCTCGTCTTGCGAGTGATTGTGTCATAGGACTTTGATGAAGGGAATTTTTCTGTTGCGAAACATTCTGCTCTTCCGGTCCAAAATACCAATCGGTATCTCCTTGTAGGATAGATTCTCCTGAAGTGGAAGTGGCTCATAAGACAAGACATGTGAGGGGTTTGGATTATAATTGCGTAGCATAGGCACATGAAATACATTATGGACTCTAAATAGTTTTGGAGATAGTGTTAATCTATAGCTGGACGTCCCAATCCTGTCCAAGATCTCAAACGGTTTGATAAACTGAGGATTCAACTTCCCCCTCTTTCCAAACCTATTGATACCCTTAAAGGGAGTGAATTTAAAGAACACTCGATTGCCCTTCTCAAATTCCAAATCTCTCATTCGGGTGTCTGCATAACTTTTCTATCTATTCTGGGCTGTTTGGATATTCTTCTTGATTCTAACTATCTTCGCTGTGGTCTCATCTACAAGGTCTGGGCCTATCAATTTCCTATAACTCATCTCTTCCCAACAGATTGGTGATCTATACGATCGGCCATACAATGATTCATATGGGGTTATGCTAATACTTGTTTGATAACTGTTATTGTAAGCGAACTCTATCAGGAGTAGGTAGTTATCCTAATACCCTCCGAAATCTAGAACACAACCCCTGAGCATATCCTCCAGTATGTGAATAGTTCGTTCTAATTGTTCATTTGTTTGAAGGTAGAATGCTGTACTAAAAGATAGTTTTGTCCCAATTGTTTGCTGAAAATTTGTCCAAAATCGAGAGGTGAACCTGGGGTATCTATCTGATACCATTGTTACCGGAACTCTATGTAGTCTAACTATCTCCCGAATATAGATTCTAGCTAGCTTGTCCAAGAGGTTAGTCATTTTGATAGTCAGGAAATGAGGACTTAGTGAGTTGGTCAACAATTATCCAAATTGCATCATGCCCCGCGTGTCCTAGGCAGTCATGTTATAAAATCTATAATGATATGTTCCCACTTCCACTCCGGAATTGGTAGTGACTGAAGTAGTCCGCCTGGACGTTGATGCTCTATCTTGATCTATTGACATACAAGACACTTGGAGACGAAATTGATAATTTTCCTTTTCATCCGGTCCACAAGAATCGAGGTCGCATGCTTTGATACATCTTAGTACTTCCGGGATGCATGATGAACTTTGAACTGTGAGCCTCTGTCATGATATCATTTTTCAGTTCACTGTCATTTAGAACACATATCTTGTCCTGTAATCTGAGCAATCCATCGGTAGAGATTCGGAATTCTGAATTTAAAGCTTGTTCTGTATCCTTTCTAGAGCTATTAGAGTGAGATCAGTCAGTTAAGTTTCCTTTATTTTCTGAACCAATTCAGGTTGGATTGCTAAATGGGCCAGACATGTGGCCCTTTTTAAATCCTGGAGCTATATCTGTTAAACAGCTTTTATTACCCTGCATTCAAAAACTATTATGTGAGCCAACATACTTGCATTCTTCCTGCTGAGAGCGTTAGCTACCACATTACCCTTACCTGAGTGATACAAGATATTACAATCGTAGTTTTTGAGGAGATCTATCCAATGCCTTTGATGTATGTTGAGATCTTTCTGAGTGAATATATGCTTTAAACTCTTATGGTTTGTATAAATTTCAAATGTCTCCCCATACAAGTAGTGGCGTCAGGTCTTTAAGGCGTGAATAATGGTGGCAAGTTTCAAGTTGTGGGTGGGATAATTCTTTTCATGAGTTTCTAGCTGTTTGGAATCATAAGCTATGACCTTTTCATGCTTCATCAGAATGCAACCCAATCCTTGGTAGGACGCATCACTATATACTATATATCTACTTGTCCCACTCGGCAGGGGCAAAATTGGCGCGGTAGTCAACTGTTTCTCGAGTTCTGTAAAGTTTCTTTCACATTCATTATTCTACTCAAACTTGACGTTTTTCTTCATAAGTCGGGTCAGGGGGGCGGTTAGGCTTGAAAACCCTTCTATAAACCTGCAGTAATAACTTGTCATGGCCAAAAAGCTTCGAACTTCCTGAACCGAAGTCAACTGCTTCCAACGCATCACTGCATTAATCTTCTCGGGATTCACTGACAACCCATCCTTTAATATTATGTGCCATAAGAAGGAAGTTTGCTCGAAGCAAAACCCACACTTACTCAGTTTTGCATATAGTTTTCTTTTCCCTGAGAACCTGTAAAATTTGAGTCAGATGCTGAGCGTGTGTTCCTCTCTGCTATTTGAATAAACCATGATATCATCAATAAACATTATGATGAACTGATCCAAGAACGATTTGAAGACCTTGTTCATCAAGTTTATGAAGATAACAGGTGCATTGGTTAACGCGAATGACATGATTAGGAACTAATGGTGCACATATCGAGTTCTGAAGATCGTCTTAGGGATGTCTTATGTCTTGATCTTTACCTGATGGTAACCCGAATGCAAATCAATCTTGGAGAAAATCAGAGCACTCTGTAACTGATCAAAAAGATCATCAATCCTTGAAGGGGTACTTGTTTTTGATTGTGACTCTATTCAATTCTCTGTAGTCAGTACACAACCTCAAAAGACCCATCACTTTTCCCTGCAAACGTGACTCCAGCATCTCAGGGAGATATACTATGTCAGATGAACCCATTATCCTGCAATTCCTTGATTTGTTTCATCAGTTCTTCCATCTCAACACGACTTATTCGTTTAGGGGCAACTGAGATGGGCTGGGTATCATACTGAAGATCTATGACAAATTCAACTTCTTTATTCGGCAGTCCTGGTAGTTCGTCAGGGAATATGTCCGAAAAACCTTGAACCACACGAATCTCTTGAATGTAAATTTCTTTTTTAGGCTTGCCTAATATAGAAAAGAATAGTTGAATTAAGACATCTGATAAACAATGCAGTTATCATAAGTGAATAATATTTAAAATTTTTATTAATTTGTGAAAGACTTTTCGTTAGTAAGGTTGAATACAAGATTCTTATGAAAACAATTCATGGTGGCGTGATACGCCGTTAACTAGTTCATTCTCAGAATTACATCAAAATCCCCGATGTCTAGTATTATCAGATTTACACTCAATTTTTTAACTGCTATTTTTACGATATAAGTTTTGTATATGTCATTTCCTAGTAGTGTCCAATTCTCAGGTGTAGGCACAAATAGTACAGAATCAAGACTTTAGGTAACACATTTAAATTTTTTGTAAAAGTATGTGAAATAAAAGAATGTGAAACACCAGTATCAATTAAAACATGTGCAATGTGGTTAAAAATAGTGCACGTACTCTGTATTACGTTCGGGTTGGCTTCAGTATCTTGCTGGGTGAGGGTATAAACTCTGCCATGGATTGAAGGTCTGGTCTGATTTTGATTCCGCAGGCACTCTCTTGCGTAGTGTTGGAAACTTCTGCATATGCGGCAGGTGTTATTTTTGAGATGATAACAGAGTCGATTCCCATGGTTCTTGCCACAGTACTTGCAAATCTTGCTGCGTCCTATTGCCGGAGCTTGAGGAAGAGCTTGAGTTGCGGGCCTACGTCTCTTGTTCTGCTGATTCAGTGCAGTAGGCGCTGGCTTGCGATGTGGAACCGGGGCTTTGGGGTTGATCATTGATGGAGGAAAGATGCAGATGTTCCTTTCTATCGGTTGTGCCTTAGCTAAAACTGCTGAGTAGGTGTTGAGCTCGAATACATACAGTTGCTGTCTAATCTCGGGATGGAAGCCCCATTCAAACTTTCTTGCTTTTCGGCCTTTGTTCATCATGCTCTCAGGAGAGTACCGGCCCAATTTCAGGAATTTCTAGGCATACTCATACACTGTCATATCCCTCTGGACCAGATGTGCAAACTCTATCTCCTTCAAATGCCAAAAGTGTTTTAGGAGGTACTCTGCGTTGAAAACTGTCAAGAACTGTTTCCAGGTAACTGGGATGGGCAGGATGTCCTGCTTCAGTTGCCACCAACGCACTGCTTCAGTTGCCACCAACGCGCTGCTTCACCCATGAGCATGTAAGTGGCAAGTATAACTTTCTGTTCGGGAACTACCCCAAGAGTTATGAAGGTCTTTTCTGTCTCTGCTAATCAGTACTAAGTTTCTTTAAAAGTGGATGCTCCTGCAAAAGTAGATGGGTGAAGTCTTTTATATCTCTCAATGTAGGCTGGGTCCATCACGAGTAGAGCTGGGTCTTGGTGAAAAGGAACTGTATTATGCTGGAGAGGGACTGAGTGACCCTGTGGCGGCACCTGGTTGTATGGTGGGGGCACCAGATTGTATTGTGGTGGTGTCGGATGATACGGTGGAGGAGTAGGGTTGTATTGAGGTGGCACTAAATCTTCTCGTTGTGGGGGTGGCTCGTACTGTGGCAGTGGTGGAGGAGGATCAGGCAGCTCTCTCCTTTCTTCACTCGCCTGCTGAGCAGAGATAAGTCTCTCCAGCATCTCGAAGAGCCGATCGGCATCCTCTTGAAGCGACTCATCCCGGGCTGCTCTGTTCAATGAGGGTCTTCCTCTCCTTATGTTCTTATACCTGTATTTCACAACGAAGGGTTGAGAGTTGGGTTATATTGAATGATTCTAACCTTTTGTGCAACAAATAGTTTCGAGGAATACGACTTTGATACCAACTATAAAAGCCCAAAATTTAATTGAATGGAAACACTGAATTAATGAAATATAAGCGGAAGCAATTGAGAATTTAAGGTTTACATTCATTGCACAGTTAAAATCAGAATGCCCAATAGGGTTACAGGAATGCCCCTTAAAGGAGATTAAAATAATAGACAGAAATGTAACTAGAAAACCATAGGGTCGACTTCCGCAGTGCAACTCTAATGGAAAACAGGAGACAACTTTTAGTCGCTAATTTTCTTATTGTTCAGGATATGGATCTTGGTCGTCCTTATATGAAATGGTTAAATAAGGAGAATGAGTTACACTAGCCCAATAAGAATATCAACACTTAACAACCGATACGGAAAACCAAATGTTGGTAAAAATTATAAAACAACTAATGAAGTCATTTTTCTTTTTAGGTAAATTCATTTAATTTTAAAAACGTTGTTCATACTCACATTTTAGGTTCTCAAATACAACTTGTGCAAGCAATAATCAAGATATTAATTCATTAGATATTACAAGAAACAACAATAATCAAACTTTACCTTTTCACTTATCGGTATCTCTGGGGGTCAATAGCGGTTCCCTCTACATGTGAACCCAATATCCAATCTATTAAATAACCGGTCGTCCCCATACCCCGTCCGGTAATAGGCGCCAAACATACCACTGGCTCAATACTCCGTCCGGTATGAGGTGAACAAATACTTCCTAATCCCTTTCGGTATTGGACTTTTTAGTCTCGTTCGACTGAAGTAATATTCACAGTAGAGTTTGCCCTATGTAGCGAGTCCGTACACCCTTTCCCATGACACCTAGTAAGCTTTTCACATACATATCCTCATCATAAACTAATCATTAATTACATACAAAAATTTTGTTTCATAATTTCAGGACATTATAACGAAAATTAAACAGCAATATAATTTGGTACTTTAATCACTAAGAAAATGTTGACAGAGCATTTATTTCAAACCAATCAACAGATATGGATAAAACGGTCAAGTAAACTAATGAACGAGAAGACAATTAAAATCAATAAATTAAAGCATACGATGTAATAGTAAGCAAGTTAGGTAACATAAAAATAAATAGGCAGGACAAATAAACTATATATTGACCAGTTATCGGCTTTATCGATGACCTATATTTTGTTAATAAAAGATTGCCAATATTCACAAATTTCAACGTTTATTATTATTTAAACTTAACTGTAACGGAAGAAAGGATGAGGAATTCTTATCCCGGGTTGGTATTCGAGACATTGTCTTTTTCATTGCACTTCCCGGTGGTTCCCGAATTTTTTGGGTTTTTTTGGCGAAAACCGAAAACACGCATCACATATCTCAAAATACTCAAAAAGGGCTAAAAATAACGGTTTTAGAATTTTTTGGCCGGTTTAGGGTTCCAGCACAGCGCCGGCTCTGCTGCCTACGACGATGTCTCCTCTCGGTCTGGCCTGTTTCGACCGGTCCTGTGTGAAAATCTGCAAAATTCGAGGTTAGGTGGCCTCTATTGGCCGGAAAAAGGAAAAACCCGAAGCTTACCGGCGGGGTGGCTTTCTGGTGCGGTGGCTCTGTTGTTCCTCTCTCGCGGTTGGGGATTTTCTTCTGTCATCTTGTACCAGAAAAGAGTAAGGAATACAGTGGTCGGAAAATGGAAGGAAACGGGAAGGGTGTTCGGGCTCACTGGAGGGATTTTAGGTTGCGGGTGCGGCGGCTCGGCCAAGCTCTGCCCTCGGTTTCTGGCTTTCCTTTTGGTTTTTCGGCCCCGATATAGTTGTGGGGAGGCTTAGAATTGAATTTCGAAGCGAAAGGGGGAAAAACTCACCTCCTTAGCATCAGCAGCGGGCTTCGGTACGACGGCGACGGCGGCCGGTCTACTGGTTCGCTTTCCGGCTGCTCCTCTTCTTCTTCTCCAATTTCCTCTAGCGGCTAGGGTTAGGGTTTCTTGTGGAAGAGGAGTCTAAATACTCATTTTCATTAAATTATAGTCGTTCGTTCGAGAAGACGTGACCCATTCTCGATCGTTGGATCAATCCTATCTGGGGAACGAATCTGGATCGTATGATCAGATAAAATTAGGATCGTTTGATCGCCATGAAGGGGAAACGAATCTGGGCCGTCCATGTGCGCGGGAGCAGATCTGAGCAGTCAGATCTGTTGGTACACAGATCACCCGTGTGGACGCATGTCTGCCACGCGGTGCACGGCAACCGGCCGTGCTGCTGACGTGGCGGTCCATGTGGCCATTTTTATGTTATTTTCACTTTTGTCCCAGTTTTTTAGATTTCTTTTTAAATAGATCATTTTTTATTTATATTTTAACCATGACTTTTAAAAATTATTTTCAAATACATCAAAAACATATATTTCTTCAAAATTTTTATTAAAAATTAAAAAATAAATTTTTCTAAATTATTTATTATTATAATTTGATTATCCCGGACTTAAATTCTGAACTTGAGTATTACACTATATATGTGAGCCATATGAGTTGTGATAATGTAGAGTCAACTTTAATAAATTTGTTCGTTATTTTTCAATGAGTAATTATTTTCTTAATGGATTCTAAGAACTGTTTTCTGGTGGATTTAAGTAAAGCACTAACAAATTCTAGATTATTTGTCTTGCTTGCATGTTATCAAAGCACTCTCATAAACTTGAACAAGATCAAACAAATTTATTCGTGCTTCTGTTCTACCTAGGAGTTTTTGGAATTGCTATCAGTTTGGAGATCCTTGTACTTGCCTGTTTAGAATAGAGTTTAATTGTCTTTGGCTGAATTTTGATGACAACGAGGGGTGATACAGTCTTTAAGGTCTGGTAGTATATCATTTTTTTCAAGAAAACTACTTGCCTACCACTGGGCATTTGTGGCTGGCAGTAACTGCTTGATGACTTTCAGAAAAGAGATGTTTATTTATGCTTATACAAGGGAGTTTTTCATAGATTCAGTAGAAGATATCTCATTGGGAGGACTGAAATGTAGCAAAGTGGAGTATAATGTAGAATCGGTTGAGAAAAAATAGAGAAAAAAATCTAATCCACAATCACAAAGATTCAGATCATCAACCAAAAGCGTAGGGTTATTTAGGCATTGAAGTATGAGAGAATATCTGTATCACTCATCTATTCGTAATGTTTCTAAGATCGTTCTATCTGTAGAATATTGATAATAAATAGCAACTAAATAGGATCCTAACTAAATAAAGAATAATAAACCATCTCAATTCCTAATAAATATCTTTAGTAGTTGCTAAATAAAATAAATATCTTTAGTGATGCGCAAAAGATCATAATTACATAAATATCTCCTGACATTGGAATACTTCCATTCTTGGGTCTTCCTTATTAGCATAACTGAAGACTATAGTTTTGTTTTCTGTTGCTTTATCTCTTATAGAAGTATAGTGGTTTCAGGCAACATCTTGTTCTTGTGAGATACTTAAAAAGTGATTGTCTCGCATTAGAAAGTAGTGGATCCTGTCTTAGGTTTAAGCTTTTGGGTTAAAGTGGCATCTTAAACTATATGCCTGAACACTTACTTGATGGAGTTGTAGGCTGTGCTCTTCCGTAGTTAATTTTATGAGCATGTTAAAGATTTAATCTTCCTTATTGTATGTTTAAAGACCTGAGATTTTTTTTGTAAATAAAATATGGCAAAATATCCGTTTTGGAACTAATCACTCATTTAACATCTCCAGTTATGGAGGAGAAGAAAAGAGTTTAGATGCAAGTTGATATCACTATAGATGAGATAGCATATAATGTCTTTGGTGCATAAATTGTTTTATGTTGATAATTTTTACGGTTCTAAGTACTTTATATTAGGATGTCCTTTGAGCAAAAATTGTCCATTAGTCTAGATTCAGCTGTCAGTCCATCGTGCCCTAGTTTTTTTATGTGAATTGGTGTTCTAGGTTGTAACAAGGTCATGCTTGATTGTAATCAATTGCTTTGTCTGCTCATGTGTAATTGACTGATCATTTTTATATTGGCTTATACTTTAGTAAGAATAAGAAAATAAAATAGCTGCTTTGATAATTAACAGATCCGTACACCTAGCGTATCAAGATGGTGTATTTAATGCTTATAGATCTCTCTGCTAGTAATTCTTCATTTACCTAAAGAAAAACTGCTAAGTTATTAGATTTTTATGTATCAAATTGAAAATTTTAGTTCACAAAGATGATAAAAAACATGTGATGTCTTGGCAGCTTTCATATTTCTGCTTTTCATCCATGCCCTTGCCTACATCTTTTCTTTTTCAGGAATCATGCTCAGCATTTTCCTATACAACGTGATGAGAAGAAATAAACTTGATTATTAAACGAGTCATTTCGCACTTCTTGTTCTGAAAATATCATGAGGGATGCCTAGAATATTTATATTTCTCATTGATTTTCACAGAAAATAGGAAAAAGTACATTGGTCATGGTACATTCTTTTGTGACTGCTGGATATTGAAATATAAAACACATAAAAGAAAACATAGCAATATTTTGATGTTTGCTTTGGATGTCTTTTCATCATGTCAGGAAAGGATCACAGAAGGACTCGAGTGGCAAATGCTTACTTCTCCCTATTCATGGCTGTTGGCAATGTTCTTGGCTATGCCACTGGATCATATAGTGGTTGGTTTAAAATCTTTCGATTTACAGTGACTGCTGCCTGCAATCCTGAATGTGCCAATCTCAAGTCTGCTTTCTATCTAGATATTATTTTTGTTGTGATCACTACATATATAAGTATCTCCGCTGCTCATGAAGTGCCTTTAGGCTCATCAACCCCCTTTGCTGAAGAGGGACCTGGAGAGTCAAGCAGTGCTGAGGAAGCTTTCCTCTGGGAATTATTTGGTACTTTTAAATATTCTCAGGGACAATATGGATAATCTTGTTGGTTACAGCTTTGACTTGGATTGGATGGTTTCCATTTATTCTTTTTGATACTGATTGGATGGGTCGAGAGATATATGGTGGTGAGCCAAATCAAGGTCAAAATTATAACAATGGTGTCAGAATGGGTGCTCTTGGCATCATGTTGAATTCTGTTGTTCTTGGAATAACTTCTGTGCTAATGGAGAAACTTTGTAGGAAGTTGGGGAGCTGTTTTGTTATGGGGGAATTTCAAACATCGTAATGGCTCTTTGCTTTCTTTTAATGCTCATAATTACTTTTGTGCAAAACTTATGAGTTACATGGCAGAGATCCACCTCCAGAGAGCATTGTAATTACTGCACTTCTCATCTTTGCAGTTCTTGGTGTTCCTTTGGCGGTAAGTTATTCATTTCCTCCAAATTATGAGCCTGGTCTTCTGTTAGATTTTTTGAGTAACACTTGAAAATAAAAGTATAGGAGTGGATAAAATCTTCCACCCCCCTTCCACCACCAATGCAATCACCGAAAAATAAGGAAACAAAGGCGAAGTGGGATGAGGAGAGCTGGAAGAGAGAACATAGATTCCTAATTCATGAACTATGCATTATAAATCTCGCCGTTCCAGGGTCCCATCAACTCAATCTCAACTTGATCTCCCAAGTCAGGAACTTACATAGCTGCTCATTTGTTGTCTCTGGGATACCCGTAGTTTGAATGTTAATACTGCATTTGGCTTTCTGCCAAGCTTGAAGTTTGGGGACCATGTCCTTGCTCTGCATTAGGAGGTCAGTGGGGATAATCCTTTTTCATCCATTAGGATGGAGCAAAGGAAGAGTCCATCAATGCCCTGACTTGTCGAAACCTCTCTCTCTCAGTATTTCTTTTTGTATATATATTGCTTCTAGTATCAAGTATCTTTTGTGCCCTCAACCTAGTAAGCACTAAGTTTTTCATATTATTGTGATCACATTATTAAAATTTTTAACTTTTTTATTTAAACACTAATTTATACGTATGACAAATTACATGTTCAACTCTTGTAGTTTGGCCTTTCTCAAAGTCAAACCTATGGTTTCTTTTGTAGCACCCCACCATCTTATGGATTTACTATTGGTCAATCTGCATCCCTCCAGTTGTTTTTGAAAACCTTTTAGGAATATTGCGAATTTTACACGCCAATTGTTTTAAATGATATCCTTATTGAACATCAATACAAGGGCAATAAAAACTGAAATATAATGTCTTACCTTAGCAAAAATGAAAATTTTACAAATGACATGTTAAACATTTTAAACTACAAAGTTAGGAGTTTAAGATTGTCTTTAAAAATGTCAAAATATGATGAATGTGCAAGTGCATGAACAAGCAAAGGCATACTATTTACATGCATACATTTATAGTTATTTATTTCTAGCCCCGTCTTGGATATTTTTCCACCTCTCATGAGACATCCTCATTGGGATGTTTGTGTGGCAATTTGGAAGAACTTGATAAATCTGCTTAATTTATGTTTTACAGATCACTTACAGTGTTCCATATGCCTTGATTTCCACACGGATTGAGTCTCTGGGCCTTGGCCAAGGTGGGCACTTAATTAGTTATTATATCAGAAAATTTTCTTCCAGATGTTTCCTGACATCATATCTTGGTGGCTAATTTTTGCAGGTTTATCTATGGGTGTTCTTAATCTGGCCATCGTGATCCCACAGGTATTTTCTTGCTCTCTCATTCATATGGATTAAATTTTTTTCATGCTGTCCAAACAAATGGCAGTTGATCTTTTTCTGACAAATGTGATTAGACAGTACTGTTGTAGGCAGTTACATGCATTTATGCATTAGTAATTTCAATGTAGTGGTAAATCTTTTCATTGTGTTTCAGCAAAGAAAAGAAATCCTTTATTGTGATTTTCTGTCATGGGCAAAGAGGACATTTCCAATTAGTTAACTTGCCACATGATCTAGCTTTACCTTGTCTCATGAAGGTGGAGTGCGCAATTGATCATCAGATATATTGAGTTATCAAGCCATGAATAAATAAGCTGGCGTTAATTACTAAGGTTTTTTTTTTGCGGAACTCCAATGATTGCATGGTGGCAATGAACTCATGAACAAGAAAAGTTTGTTAATTTGTATGACGCGATGGTCGATTAAGACTTCAGAAATAATTCACATAACGTGAGTAAACTTTAATTAGAAATAATATATATGTTTTATCAATAAACAAATTTGAAATACTGGTGTATGCGATTGCAATATCTCAATTTCAGTATCAAATTTGATGTTGTGCTGTTGTTTCTGAGAAGTCATTTAGTTTTGTGAAATTTTCACAAGAAAGTCTGGACCACTTCAATTATAATTGCTCCCAATGCCTCAGAATTTAGTCTCCCTCCATCTACTTTTCAGTAGAGGATGAGTGTCATCCTTTTCGAAGTGAGATATGCCAAGACATTAAATGACCCTCAGTTGCTTTCAGTTCCTTGAAGTAATTAGGAATATGTACTTTATTGATCATAGAATTACTCCCAATGCCTCAGAAATTAGTCTCCCTCCACCTACTCTTCAGTGGTGTCATCTTTTCGAACTGAGATATGCCAAGACATTAAATAACCTCAGTTACTTTCATTTGAAGTAATTAGGAATGTATACTTTATTGATCATGGAATCACTCGGGTCTTTTGGCCAATTAAGAAATGCCATTCTCTATGTTGTCGGTTGGAAATTGTTTGTATTATTTGTACTAAATTAATGTTCAACATAAGGTGATGGTGTTGTTATGCAAATTGCAGATTGTACAGATGATTCTGTACAGGAATGTGTTGGCAGGATGTGTTTCACTTTTATTTTTTAGCCCATGTAACAAATTATTGTTGTCTGGAAGCAGGTGGTGGTCTCTTTGGGAAGCGGACCATGGGATCAACTGTTTGGTGGTGGAAATTCGCCGGCCTTTGGTGTAGGAGCAATTGCAGCCTTAGTGAGTGGAATAATAGCAATCTTAGCTATTCCTCGAACAAGTGCTCAAAAACCCAGGCCCCTACCATGAGGTATTTATTCCTCATTTTGAGGTATTTTGCTCCTCATACGAGGTGTTTTGGTGTATCTATTCTTTTCCCATGACAATCTATCAATACAAATGATCAAATGTTTTTGGAATAGAATTTGTAAATAGCTATTGCTGTTTCTATTGATTACTAAATTCAATTCTTTTGAAGTTTTGTTTTCTTGTTTTTTCTTCTTTGTAGACACTTCAATGCTAAAGAGTTTCCTTCCTTTCATTGTAACCCTGGTAATTGTACTGAATTGCTAGGTGAAAAGGTTTCTAATTTTTGAATTGTGTGCGAGTTTCGACAATATATCTATTTTTATGGGCGTTTTTGAACTTCTATGAGTTTCCTCTTTAAGGGCTTAAGTGGTCCTGCAACTGAGTCTCTAGTCACAACAGGGGTGATGAATGTGATATGTGAAGATGATGGATGCTTACCTACCTATTCATTTTCTCATATACATAGCTGATGAGGTTAGCTATCTAGAAATTCAAGTGGGGAATTTCCTAAAAGACAATTAGCACAGTGCTGGAAATGTTACTTTGGGGCTTACTGCTACAGAAATGCAAATGAAGTCTCAAGTGTAGATTCCTGTTTTACTTAAAAGGCTGCTTCCTTACTGATCAAGATAAGTTGCTGTTGAATGGGATTTATTCCCTCCTTAGGAGACATCGTTATTTTTAAAAGGCCAAAAGGTGATCGTCCCTTGCAGGTCCAATCACGAGGTATCGGAATCTCATGCATTACACTGAATTTGTTGTATGAATGTGATTAATTGTGCTTTGTGGAGAACAGTTATTATGTGAGTTGTGCTGATTAAAACATTGACGAAGACATGTTTTGTGCTCTGTTTTTTCGCCAAAGATGTGTGATTTTTATGGAAGGTCCTTCATGTTAGTATTCATTTTCTAATTTCTTTTCTTCTTCCGGAGGGAAAAAAAAAAAGAAAACGGATATCGTTTTGTACCTGCATGTGGAATAAATTCTTCTGACTACTGCACTTAACAGTATCAACTGAAAGATGCAATACTTGTCCATAGGCTAGAGTAGCATTTGAAAGACCTGCCTCATGGATAGTTTTTTCTTATGAGGTAATAATTACCGCTGGACATGCCAGAAGATTATTCCATGGCTGTAACCAGGATAGACTGAAATGATTGTTGGACATTTTGGTCGTCAAAAGGATCTTCTTATGTAAGTTTACATGATAATTGAGATGGAAAACAGTAGCCTACGTATGCTTGAGATGGCAGAGTATATGCATGTGAGCATATAATATAGCTGGCTGTTGATTTTGACAGAAACTGGGAGTCGAGTCTTGCTGGACATTGCATCTTTCCCCTTAAGAAGTTGAGTAAAAAATTGATCTGGGTTACAAGTTTATGAGCGTTTTTACATGGTGAGATGTTGGAGTGGAGGAATACATACAGTGTAACTTCAGGGCATCCCTGCCTAGCTAAGCATCAAACCTTTTCCAGTAAGAAAAAAAAGGGAGGGGAAGGATGGAATCGATGAATTTGTTCAGTTTCTAGAGTATAATCTTTTAATTAATGTCAAATCCTGAAAGGTCTTGTCATTATTGCATATCCTTTTCCCTCTTCTGAAACTTGCATTTGATATTGTATTTCTTTTTTCTTTTCCGCCTTTTCCTTTTAGTTTATTGTGATTCCAATCAATAAAATTCTGCTGAATGCCACTACTACAACAACTTGGTGTAAAATTATAAATCTGATTGAATGGTGCAAGCAAAATGGAATCACCATGTGATCGCCAGGAAGTGTCTTCTATTACACAATCTGGTGGGATTTACATTTTGAGAACCCCACTTCCCAAATTAGGATGCTAATTTGGATAGGGATGTTTTTTTTTTTCTTTTCTTTCTTTTTGAATTTATCATCTGAAGATATTTATATAAAATTCTTTAATTCTTTTTTAATTGTTGCACAAAGTTTAGTCCATTGGTTGTGTTGCATGACACATTGCTCTCATCTACAGAAACTTATTGAGCTGGAGACACATGGAATCTGACATGGGCATGTATGGATTTCAGAGAAGTAATATCCCATTATGTAATACAGAGGGAACAAAGAGAAATCTGGTTCTCGAAGCTCCTCAGAGTATGATATAAAAAAAACATTAAAAAAGAAAAGAGAGAATATTGGAGTTGAACTGGGTGCAGATGGTAATTGCTTGGGGAAGGTGATGGCAGATTTTGCAGAGGACTCTGGTTCTGTTGACGCCCATCGACAGACTCCGCCAGGCCTCTCCTTCCCGCAAAGAGACCATCTAATCCCTTGATGTGAAAAAAGTGATACAAATCAAATGGTTTCAATTGGAGCACGTAATTGTCCCTCAGTGTTCCCTTTCTTCCATCTGCCTCTTCTCCATACAGCCATCTTCTGTCCTCTCTCCTTCCTCTCCTCTCCCCCATAAACACCCATCTCAGTGGTCCCTCTATTCATCATACAAAACACCACCTACCTCCACATACCCATGAAGATAACCTTTTCAAAATATGTGTGTGTGTATATATATATATATATCTATATATAATATAAAAGGAAAAGGGGGAAAAATCCTTAAGATGGGCACCAAAAATAAAAAAGATCCTCTTAGATATGACACTTTTTGGTGACTTGAACCCATTTTCCCCTCTTTTAACCCCACATGTTTTATGTTCATTGGTTTAAACTCCATGTTAGCCACAAACAATGCATGATCTTGTTCCTTTTTCCAAAATTATCAAATTATGGTTGACAGGTTTCAAAGTGTTTCTAGTCTCCAAACTTTGGATTGCTATAACTTCAACCAGCACTGCCAAACTTTAGGGGAGAGAAGAAAATAGAAGAAAATTTGAATCTTTCTTTTCAGATGGACCTTTTGATTACCCATTATCATGATTCATTACGACACAAAAGAAGCAGAAGAAGAAAGTAGCCTCTACTCCACTAAAAAGGGCCTCCCTAACCCAAAATCCAATCTTTTTTCTTTGATTAATTATTGATTAGGACGATGATTATGTTTAGGATCTTAACGAATCTTCAATTGCCCCACAAGCTCAAGATACATATATTTTCCCACTAAGCGTAGTAAACATTGCATCAAAGAATTAGGTTAATTTGAGACCATTATTATTTAATCTGTAGTTAATTTAAGTTTTAGTCCTCATATTAGTCTTAGTAGAAATAATTAAATAATAAATTATCATAGTTTTAGTCACTCTCACTCATTTTTGAGTTCCTTAACAGTAACTATTCAATTCTCATGTGTGAAACTAACATGAGAATTAGATTTACGAATGGATTAATAACTGATGGGGACACAGGTTGCAGCCTTAAACTCCACGGATCTCAAGCTGAAAACCAACGCCGAAGTGTAATTTTCTCTTGGGCTGCCTGTATCTTCCTTCCTCCTCTCATACTTAGCCGCAGTAATAGCAACCAGAAACAATAATACATATGGGGTCTAGTTTAAAACAGTTTCAACACTAAACTTGTCACCCCAAATGAGGCAACCCAGTCTAAGCTCTGTTTTTGGTGTGTCCAAATAGCTTCAGACAACAATCAGTCATGCTCGGAGTGGGTTTTCTCACATGGGTTGTGCGATAATACAATATATGAATTTTCCAGCAGCGACCAGCCACTGTTTCAAAAAAAATTTGGTAAAGAAAACATCTGTTTACATATGAATGACTTATGATGATAATGCTCCCATTATCTTAATCCTAAAATTTCTTTTAGACATTAACTTCACTATATACATACATATGTATATATCGAGAGAGAGATTATTTGGTTAATGACCCAATTGACTTTTAGTATTCTTTGTATTGAATATTAACATTATTTGAGTGAAATAACTACACCCACTTCAAAATTCAAGATAAACTTGTTTTGTTTTTAATCAAAGTTTAAACATAGTAAAAAAGATTATCCTTGTATTTGATCAAACAAAAAGTAGCCAAGCATACGAGCAAACACACGATGAGCAGTGAGTGGCATAGAGGTCCCCATCATCATTTACACCAAAACACAATTTTCATGGGGGAAAAAAATTACCATGGCGGTTCTAAACAATTCATTTAATTAAGCCTCCCTCCCAATCATCCATCCTGTGTTTCACCGTCTCTTCTTCAAATTAGTATTATTATTATTATTATTATCATTATTTTCAGCTTAATATATATAAAAATAACATAAATAATAAATTAATAATAAAATAACCCCACCCAATTCTTTTATCTGAACAAGAAGAATAATTAATAGGGCACTACTACACTCTACTATTCTCCACGAAAAGTGACTAACCTTCTCAACATATGGACGGTTCGGTTCATCTTTCCATTTTCTTCAAGCATTTTTCTTTTCTTTCCTAGCTTACGCTTTTTCATTCTTTGAATTACTGCCACGTTTGGTGTAGGCCCCAATGGCTTCATGTATAAATAAGTAACACCCTTGTTTCAAGACATCCCAAACAAACAAACCGCATTTAGGCACAAACACAGGCAGCCTTTGCATTCTTTTTTTCTCATCCAGAAAACCTCTCTCTCTCTCTCTCTCTCTCTCTATCCGTATAACCTTATAAACAAGCTACTACCATATATCCTTCTTTTCTTTCTTCTCTATAATATAGATATACACCTATATAAGTATATATGTGTAACCCAAAGCCTTCTTCTCCTTCTTCATTTATCTCCTCTTATAAAACCCATTTCACAAATCCGGATATAACCATGGATCATCTCTCTGATACTGATCAAGAAGAGCTTCATAGATGGCCAACTTTTTCTGAGGTATATCTATAATCTATATACATATATAATATGTATTATCTATGTAGAGGACATAACAAAACATGCCTTTTTTATTATTATTACATATTATACATAAGAACAGTGTCTTGATAGTGATATTCTTTTTTTCTTTTTGCATTTTTCAGGCAGTGGAAGAAACCAAAGCCATTTGGAAGATCTCAGGACCAACGGCCATGGCGGGTCTACTTATATATTCAAGAGCTCTGATCTCCATGCTGTTCCTCGGCTACCTTGGCGAGCTTGAACTCGCCGGTGGCTCTCTCTCCATCGGTTTCGCCAACATCACTGGCTACTCTGTCATCTCCGGCTTGGCCATGGGAATGGAACCTATTTGCGGCCAAGCTTACGGTGCCAAACAATGGAAGCTTCTCGGTATAACTCTACAAAGAACAGTTCTCCTCCTCATCTCCTCTTCTCTTCCCATCTCTATCATGTGGATAAACATGAAAAGAATTCTGTTATGGTGCGGACAAGACCAGGAAATATCTTCAGTAGCACACACTTACATTCTCTTCACCATCCCTGACCTCTTCTTCCTTTCTCTTCTCCACCCACTTCGAATCTACCTCAGGACTCAAAATATCACATTACCAGTCACTTACTGTACAGCCATCTCTGTTTTTCTTCACGTGCCATTAAATTTCCTTCTTGTGGTCCATCTCAAGATGGGTATTGCAGGGGTAGCCATGGCCATGGTTTGGACTAATCTCAACCTTGTTATCTTGCTGTCTTCCTTCGTTTACTTCTCCGGCGTGTATAAACCTTCGTGGGTTTGTCCAAGTATGGATTGTCTGCGTGGATGGTCCTCTTTGCTCGCTCTCGCCGTGCCGACTTGCGTCTCTGTTTGCCTGGAATGGTGGTGGTACGAGCTTATGATAATGATGTGTGGACTTTTGGTTAACCCCAAAGCCACCGTTGCTTCAATGGGAATCCTTATTCAGACAACTGCTCTGGTCTATGTTTTCCCGTCTTCACTCAGCCTCGGCGTATCCACCAGAGTTGGGAACGAGCTGGGGGCGAATAGACCTGCAAAAGCTCGAATTTCCATGATTATCTCGCTTATTTGCGCAGTGGGTTTGGGTTTAATTGCCTTGTCTTTCACCACCTTGATGAGGCACCAATGGGGGAGATTCTTCACCGACGACGCCGAAATTTTGGAGCTCACGGCCATTGCATTGCCGATTATTGGGCTTTGTGAGCTCGGAAACTGCCCGCAAACCACCGGCTGCGGCGTGCTCAGAGGAAGCGCGAGACCGACGACAGGAGCCAACATCAATCTTGGGTCGTTTTACTTTGTGGGAATGCCCGTTTCGATCTTGCTCGGATTCATAGCCAAAATGGGCTTCGCCGGACTCTGGCTTGGCCTGCTCGCAGCTCAGGCGTGCTGTGCTTTTCTCATGCTGTGTGTTCTGTGCAGAACAGATTGGATTGATCAAGTTGAGAGAGCAAGAAAACTGACGAAGACCTCTGCTTCTTCTTCAAATCAAATACTACCAATATCAGAAAAAGCAGGAGATGGGTCTGATAGTATGATTATTGTCAACGCCATGGAAGGCAAAGAAAAGACTAATGATCATCATTATGTTGTTGAAGATGGTGAGGTAGATTTGAAGTCAACATCGCCTGAGACAGAACCTCTGATCGTACCTTTTTCTTCTTCTTCTTCTACTACACACACGATTTGCATTGATTAGAGCCTCGGTGATGGATGATCCAGATTCTCCATTTTTGCTACCTTCTGTTCATTGATAAAGTATCAACATAATGTAAAAGTGAAAAAGTTTATTTATTAGAGTTTCTCTCAACTCCACTTGTACTTTCTTATGAGCCTATTTTTCTTTCCTTTTCCGTCTTTAATATTCAATTAAAAAAAAAAAAATTAATAACACTTTTTTTTAAACTATAAAGTGAAAAAAAAAGAAAGTCAATTAAAACAAATGGATACTAGTGCCCCATCATGCGGGTTTATGCAACAATTCAGTTGAAGAAAGATTTCTAAGTCATCAAGAGGCCAAGCGAGGAGAATTAAGATAATAGAGGTCTCGTGGCACTCATCATAAATATTTGGAGACATGTTATCGATCCTATTCTCCATCTAGAGTTTGATATAGAGAGAGTCAACCTTAACGATAATGTTTCTGATACTAACCTCTTATGTAATCTGAAGCCCAACAAGGGCACCATGCAACTTAGTGTTTACAGGGTTGCTCTAGTTAACGTTGCACATGAATTCAATAATTTAAACACCTTCCTTATATCTGATGAGGCCACCTGCCACTGTTGTACTAACCACAAACCCGTCATACCTCATGTGACATAGTAGAGTCCTTAATCATATGAAGAATATCCTCTCTAACATTATTATAATGACAACATTGATCTTTTTATGAAGTGACTTCGAAGTCTTTCAGCTTTAATCAAGAGTCCGTTAGATGCAAGGAGCCACATAAATTGTCGAGCACGTTTAAGCATAAGAAGAGTCTAAAGCATTCTCCAGTAAGTACCAGGGGTAGTAATGATGGCCGTGGTAAGACATTCTTAAGTGGATTTTACAAAAAAGGTCTCATCACTCGAATCACTTAACATGATCTAGTCTCTACTTTCCGACTTAATACACATCCAGGCAATCTTAAGAAAAATCTTAGTAGAAAGCAAACTCGTAAATTTTCCCTAGTTATAAACACCATACGAATTGATGAAGGAGGAAACACTCTTTCCAAAGTGGTGGTCAGGGTTATTTTTGCTACTATAAAGGATAAGTAGGCGATTGATGAGCTACATGTCAATCTAGAATTTGATGTTATCTCCATATTGAACCTTCCATCTAATCCATCCTTCATCACTTGGATATACTTGATCATCTTTTTCCAAGTTCTTGAGTTATTCTAAGTAGCTTGATCAATGTTAAAAACATCTTTGGTTGGAAAATATTTAGCTTTCAAGATGTTGGCCAAGAGCCTATTCTACCGTTAAAAGAGTTGTCAGCCAAGTTAAATTAAAAATACCCCATTTTAGGTCATTATATTTTTTATTCACAATTCCTTTTTTCCTTAGCGTGACAGAGACGAGACCACTTAATGAGTGAAATTCTCATATACTCTATGCGAGACCCCAAAATAAATCTCTAGTAAGTTTATGTATATAGTCATAATTGAGTTAAGTAGTAGGATTAATTGCACAATATATGTAGGAATAGTCAACACAATAGATCTAGCTAGGGTGATCCTCTTAATTATAAAAATATGAAAAATTTGTTAATTAGCGTTTAGATTTAACCCGATCCACAATCACCTAGTACATAGTATTGGTAATCCTAATATAGATGAGCAACACACTTATACCTACCGACGTTATTCGTGGAAGGAATGGTACTAAAGAAATTATAGACATAGAAAGATGAATTTTTTTAATCCAGAACTAGCAGTGAAGAGGTTAAAACACCTTTTATCATAATCATCTACTCCTTAGAAATCTCGACAAATAATATTGTCATTTATAAAAAAGAAATGAGATAAGATAGAGTTATGCTACTAAAATTTTAGTGATTTTCACTCGCTAGTGGTAACCCAATAATGGATCATATGGCCAAACTTTTCAATACAAAAAACAAAAATGTAAGGTGAATCCTAAAAAGAGTAGTCTCTCTAATAAGGAAAGGTTTATGGTCTTCCTCCTCCAAAAACAAAGTTTATGGTAAAAATTTTGAGTAACTCTGAATATTCGAAAGTTCCTCTATTCACTATCCCTCATGGTCCATAATATGATATATTCATCTTTGGCTTGAAATGGACTATATTTTTTGCGATAATAGCTTTTGTTTCTATCTTCCATTCGAAACTTTTACATTCAAATTTTTTAAAATTAAAAGACCTCTTCCTTAAAGAGAAGATTGTTGAGTTGAACGCAATTTGTGTTTGAGTCCAGTGAAGAGATGCGAGTGCTTATGTTGGAGATACTTTGGAATATCTAAGATCTTAGTTTGTAGGTGCATTTTAATGTGATTTATATGCCTAAAAGTTATCCTTATTTTATACTCTAATTTTATCCACATAGTTATATATGATTTGTCTAATATGAGTTTGGGGGGACCATGCATTAGTAGCAAAATACTTGAAATTCAAGTGGGATTTCTAGACGAGTTCATACTTAAAGAGACAATCATGTCGGATTTATGTATTTGTAGAATTTTTAGACTAATTTTTATAGAATTATTTTATGAATAACACATGAGAAGGTTCCTAACTTCTTATTTCATAAGTAAATAAGCTCTTGTATATTAGAGTAAAATTAACACCCAGTCAATGTTACTTCTCCATTTTGGAAATGAATATGCACTTGTGTATCAAGACGTATTTTGGTATGTCTCTAATTTAAGTAAATCTCCATCTTTAAAGCCCCAACCAATAAGTCTGCAACTTTTTATACGTTATAACGAAACAATTTGTACTAAATGTAAGCTTTGAGATATTTCTTAACCTAATTGCAGCTTTTAATATGAATTTATGTGAATTTATTTATTAATGAATTTTTAACTTAATATTATTTTCAAATTATATATTTTTTATTAATTAATTAATTAATACATATATCCATAATTTCTGAATAAAAAGATACAAAATTTCATTGATATCTACAATCTCATATAATAATTCAATAAAGTTAAGTATTTATGAATGAATTCTTAGGTAATTGAACCAAGTATGGTATATATATATATATACACATTAGATATATATATATATGTTTATGAGAGAGAGAGAGAGAGAGAGAGAGGGAAGAGAAAAGGGAAGTTAAGCTGTCTGTTGGTTTTAAAGCGATCGAAAAAGGATGTGCTTAACTTTCTTGTTGTCTCCCTTCCAAATAAGGCAACGTGGCCTTGACTACCCAAAACGGAAAATTAATCGAACTTCCACCCTAAACCATCCCTTAGTATTACTTTTTAACAAACATTTTACATATACATATACATATATATATATATATACATGTAAGTGTGTTTACCATTATACCCTTTTACACATATACGCATACATTCACTTTCTAAATTTCCTACGTTGACCGTCTCTTTAAATATTTACCCATCTTATGGAATAATATTTCTTCCTTTTTCTTAATAAAAAAAAAAAAAAGGAAAAAGAAAAATTCACGTTGTCAAAAGAATTTTGACGTACAGACCCCATTAATAATATAAGACTATGGATTATTCACGTAATTACAAACTTAATAGACAGATTCATATAATCCTTCCTTGTATTATATTATTGAAAGCTGTTCTCATCAGAACATTCCATGTATATATCCTTTTTCTAATTAATCATAAACCAAAATCTAGCGGATACATTATAATCCAGATTTATACACATGCATATTCACATGATTAAACGTTTAGTTTCTTCATGTATTTTTCACGTGTCGGGTAAATATGAAAAATAACATAATTAAACAAACATTATATATGTATATATATAACTATCGGTTACTGTATTAAAAGAAGCCAAACCCAAACCCAAACTCATTCGATAGATAAGCAAGAAGTAATAGAAAGTTTGAAGGGGAGATGTGACAGATGAAACATAAAAAGTAAAAAAACAAAACAAAACAAATTCAAAAACCTTAACACCAAGGGGGAGAGGGAGAGAGAGAGAGAAGCAATAGTACAAAAGAATGGAAGGAAAAGTAGTAAAGATCAATGATAATAATAATTGGGAATGTATATATACATCTCTACATACACATATACTTTATATATATATATATATGGGGGGGTGGGGGGGGCCTGGTTGAAACTGATGAAACAAAATCCGGCCATTATTGCTTGTGTCTGCTTCTCAGATGACAAAAGTTTGTATCAGTCTCTCTGAATTTAGCAGTTCCCCGACCCCCACACACACCCTCCTCCAACCTCTTCTATTTTTATTAACTTATCACTACATTCCAATTATTATAATTTCAATTAATTATATTCTTTTCTTTTTTTATGCTTAATCAAAATATTCAAGTTATATTTTTTTAAAAATTAACAATTAATTATTGATATATTCACTTATTTCTATAAAAATGTAGTTTTGAAGTAAATTATATTCTCATGTGTTTTATCATTAAAAATTTGATTTTTTTTTTTTGGGGTTAAAAATTGTTTATATTATTACTAAGGAGAAAGTTATAATTAATTATTGTAAGTTTTTATTTTTATTTTTTTTAAAAAAGAAGAAGAAGAAAGTTTACAAAATTCCTTTTGAAATTTTTATCCTTTATCCTTTGTGTGTGTGTGTGTGTGTGTGTACATATATACATATATATATATATTATTATAGTTGCAGAGATGTGTGGTGTCCTACATGATATGAGGGAGGTTCCCCCATCTAA
>NW_019014305.1:16412-43915 GCF_000150535.2 Carica papaya | reverse complement strand
TTTTGAATGAAATATGTGTATTAAAAATGTCAAATACGGAAGCGTAATAAAAATTTTGATTAACATCCCTTACACTAAAACCAAAAACGTGCTCAAAATATAAAAGAACAAACTAACTAAAAGAGATATTCAAAAATAAGAACTATAATTATAACTACGGAGTCTTTAGGCGTCC
This sequence comes from Carica papaya, assembly GCF_000150535.2. The sequence continues at coordinate 43,740 of NW_019014305.1, read as the reverse complement.
CCTTCGTCGTCTTCTTGCGGAACGGGCTCGGGAACAATGTCTTCCTGATCTGAAATTGTTAAATAAGGAATGAGGTACACCAGTCCAGTAAAGACATCACACTATCTCACCACCACGGAAGTAAAGGTCGGTAAAAAACACAAAAAGACCAATTGAGCATAACTTATAATAAACTCGTTTATTAGCATAAAAACCTTTACTGTCCACTTACCTCGATGAGATCCATAAAACGACATATAAAAGCAATAACATTATCATCATCATGAAATCATATGAACTGTACAACATAATACTTACCACGCCTTTGCTTTTCAATCATTAAACAACACATTTTCCTTATTTACCAGCCTACTAGTATCCATGGGGATCCATAGGGGTCTCACTACCCGTGAACCCTTAACATTTATAACTTGATTCCAGAGCCGTCCCTATACCCCGTCCGGTATGGGCACCAAAATCATGAACCTCAATACCCCGTCCGGTATGAGGGTGAAATGGGCCGTCCCCATACCCAGTCCGGTATGAGAGACCACGTTCCCGATAGGGTTCCCTACGGACCCGGTCCGTCCACCATCTCCCAGGATATCTAGTCAGGCTGGCCACATTATCCACTTATCAATTCACATAACCTTTTTGACCTTTTTCTTGGTTTCAATCATCTAAATACACACAACATGTAAACCAGTAATGGACACCAAACAAGACAACACAGTATCGGGTTAAGCATAATACCGACCATAATAAGGAAACCATGATTCATGCATACGGGACCATAATATAATTACATCAAACATCATGCTGCATTTAATACTGAAAATTAAATCAAACAATAACAGACCAACACTGTATCAGACTCGGGCTCCATTGGCAACCTTAATCAATTATGCATCTATAAAGTCACAAAGTACAATTTAATTATTTATTTAGCTTTAATACCGTGATAGGAAACAGGGTGAGGGGTCCTTACTTGTTTCGGGGTGAATACGGCTCTACAGTGCGCCTACAGGCTGTCCCTAATTTTTTCTGAATTTTTTCCGGGGAACTAAAATGCACTACTGGTACCTGCATGTGTCCCAAAAAATCTCAAATTAGACCTAGGGCCCCTTTCGGCCAATATCGCAATTCTGGCACGGCGGCTCTGCCGTACTCCAGCGACGGCACGGCGGCGATTCGCCTCGGGTTGGCCGTTTTCGGCCGAATTCGGCCACGCTTGCATCGGTCCCCGCGATAGAACAACTCTAGGGCTCTCGGTGGGCCGAAAAATCACGAAAAATCAAAACTTACCGGCGGCGGTGCTCTCGGGTGCGGTGGCTCCTTCAGCGTGAGTCGCGTTTTGATGTTTGGCTCCGATTAACCTGTAGAGAAAAGAACGGTGATCACAGTGGTATAAAATTTGCATCAAACGGAGGCCGGGAAGGGCCTCATTGGAGGCAAAAACCGAGGAGGGGCGCGGCGTCGCCGCTGGGTTTCGGCTGGGTTTTCCGGCCATTTGGCCGGTGGTTTGGCTCCGGTTTGGCCATAGGCAGACTCAGTGTCGAAAAACGAGTAAGGGGGAGAAAAATTACCTCGATCGGCGGTCGGAAACTTCCCCGGTGCGGCGGCGGGTGGCGGCGGCCGGCTCCTCCGACGTCTGGTTCTTCTTCTTCGACGAGCACTGGCGGCTAAGGTTTCTTTGGTCAGGTGTGGGTAGGGGTATTTATACCCTTTGCCTTTTAATCTTGACCGTCCATCAAGATTAAATCTGGGTCGTCCGATCGCGATGCAATCTGGGCCGTCCGTGCCTGATTGAATCTGGGTCGTCCGTGCGCGTGGATCTGGGCCGTCCGTGCTCACGTTTGATCTGGGCCGTCCGTGTGCGCGGGAACGAATCTGGGCCGTCCGATCGCGCGCACGCTGATCGCCCACGTTGCCCGTTCCCTGGTCAGCGTTGCCTTGCCATGCAGCGCGTTCTGGTTGGTCGGGGCTGCTGACCGGGCCGCTGACGTGGCTGCTGACATGGTGCTGACGTGGCACAACTTTTTTAAATTGCTTTTTGACTCCTGGTTTCCGATTTTTTTTAAAAAAACACCCCTATAATCCAAATTTTCACCTCTTTTTTTCAAAATCAATTTCAATTAAATCCAAATAATATTTTTACCCAATTTTATCATTTTTATTATTTATATTTTCATTGAATTAAATTAAATTAAATTAAGTTAACTAAAAAATCAAATAAATAAATAAATAATAAAAATAAATAAATAAATAAATAAATAAATTTATTTTTTTTATTTGGGTGTTACACTTGTAAACTTAATTAGATCAACAATTCAAAAATAAATGCATAACATTTAACAAGTTTAGTTATTTTGACTTTAAACTCAAAAATTCATAAAATTTTTGGTAAATTATTAGTTTTAAAATAAAATTTTCAGTTAAACTATAAAAACTACATTAACTTTTCTTTTAATTAAAAGTTTATCTTATTAAATCTAGTATATTAGAGAAATGGATATATTGACTAAAATAAACATTATTAAATTCGTTAAAATTTTGATACTGAAGTTTTAAATATTCTATAATTTTTGCAGTTAAATTATGCTGTAGAGATGTTTGATTACTTAAAAAAGTCAATCCAAATACTTTCAAAAAAAAAATCTATTAATTTAACCGAGCTCAAATAATTTTATTCTAATATCTAAATCCGATAATAAAAATAAATACAATCGTTAAGTTACACATAATAAATTAAGTCAAATATATTAATAACTTGATTTTAAATTGATTATTTAATTCCATAAAATTGTAGACCAATAAGGCTTGGGACCAAGATATTACAAACGTTATGCAAGCATGTGTTAACTTAGCAGACTCCAAACTGAAATGATCTTATGATTTTTGGTTTATCATTTGTAATTGTCTAATATTATATTTTGATAAAAATATTAAAAAATTTAATTATAAAAATTGTAATATTCTAATCTTACATAAAATATTTAATTGGTAGATAAAAAATTTAATTGCACACCGACAAGAGACTTAATCATACACTAATAAACTTTTAATGCTAGTGGTTTCAATTCAAAAAATTGTTGGTTATTGGTGCAATGGTATATGATTAAAAATATTATATTATTAACTCACTTGTGATCCTAAAATATCATAAAATTTGTTATAAATTATTTTTGTAAACAATATAATACTATTATCATTCATAGTAAATCTTATTAAATTATATTATGTGATAATTGAGTGCTTCTTTAAAAATTTTATAATTAATAGATTTATCATTAAACGTAGGTAGAATTACAGTCTTTTATATATATATATATATATATATATTTCTTAATAAAATAATAAATAATTTCATTATTTATCGTCAGATATTTGATTAAAGTTGTCATACTTATAACAAATAAGAATAAAAAAATAATTAAGATTTATATAAGACAAATAGATAAATAACTTTTTAATTTTAGATTGAACTAGATTATGATGATTTTCGAGATTAACTGAGTAAAATGATATTTTTATATATGCTAATAACATATAAACTACGATGATAGTATAATAAAAATTTAGATTATTCAATATTATTTAGATGTTGAATTAACTTTAGATGGATTGAAGTTCATTATAAATAGAGATATTCCATTGGTTTCTAATCAACTTTCTTTTTTTATTTTAGAAATGTTTCAATGTTTGATTTGTTGTTAGATGATATTAAAGTTTTTTTTTCTTAACATTTTAGTTTTATTTTTATTATTTAAAATTCTAATTCTTATGATTAGTAGCACATATCTTAGCTTGATATATGATACATATTACCTTATGACTTTATTTATAACAAAAATTTTATTTTTTAACTCTTTTCTTTAAATAATTTTCTATGTTTAATTCATATATTTTTTATATTAAAGATGCGTAAGATATGAATATGTAATTTTATTGATAATATATATATATATATAGAGAGAGAGAGAGAGAGAGGAGTGTTTCATTAGATTTAATTGAATTTTATTGATTGTATTGCCATTAGTATATATTATAAGTTTATTTACTATCTTAATTTATGGTTGTGTATAAAACTCATTATCTCATATATTAATTTAGGTTACACTTGATTTTAAATTGAATAAATTATTAATTTATTTTTTAATACAATTTTTTTTTTAAATTTAATATTTCTACGGTTTAACCAATAACTAATTAAATAATATAAGATTTTATTTTGTAGATCCATTATTTTCAAAAAAGATTTTTAGGCTAATGTGGAACAAAATTTAACTTAATTATAACGTCCTGAATACATTTTACTGAAATTCATTTACCTAATAAAAAAAGATTAAATCCTTTATTTGAAACTGTTTACATTCACGCGCTCCACATATATTTCCCAACAGCAGCCGCTCAGTCGATTCGATTATATGACGTGTCTTTACTTCTTCGCAAGTATAATACACGCGATATCACATGAAAGTAAGCATTTTTTCTCGGCACTATTTATAACTGACACAGGAATCAGGATCTTCCATGGCGAAAAAAGCTTGAAGCCTCTCAAACGACCGTTGATTGCAACTGCGCATGCAACCCTACACCTTCAGACTTCATCGTCATATTAAATTTCTTCCTCCGCTCCTGTAAAACCCTAATCATGCCCCAAAGCAAAAAGAAGAAACGCGGAGAATAAAATTAAGGAGATTATAGTATGATTTATATACGCAAGTAAAGACCGAATTAACGATATTATTACGAAAGATAATGATGGGGCTATTCAAGAACAAGCCTCGGTCGCCGGTGGAGCTGGTGCATCAGGTACGTGACCTTCTCATCTACGTCGATCGTAACACGGAGACTCGAGAACGCAGACGAGAAGAAAAGGTTCAATTTTGTTTTCCTTTTTTTTTTAATCTGCATTCTCCTTTATTTTATTTTTACCTTTGATTTTATCGTATTTTTCTGTTATTATTTTGGAGATGCAGCTTTTTAATGATTACTGTTAGATTCGAGGAAAAGAAAAGGAAATTGCTTTTCATATGGAGATTTTCTTGTCTCTTAAGTTTCTACCAGGCGTTAATTGATTTGGTTTGTGGTCTTATGATAATGGAAAGAAAACAAAGCTATGCATTTTATATTGGCCATATCTATCGGTTTTATCTAGGATGTTTCTATTTTACATTGCAAAAAGTTTTATATAGAGATTGATAAAATCATGAAATTGATAAGCCAAATAGTTTTTGTTCTTTTTTTTCCAAACTACTTTTTCTTTTAATATACTCTTCAAGTTTTTGACGAGATAATGGTTATTTACATGAGAATTACAAAGTCTCTGAAGTTTATGCAAAGTTCAGAAACGACTATGAATTGACATTGAGCTGTTAACAATGTTCCATGCTTGAATGGTACTTCCAATAAATATTTTGCTTCTTTGCAGATGGGTGAACTCAGTGACCTGATCTTGGAGATTAGGACAGTTCTTTATGGCAATGGTCAATCAGAGCCCAGTTCCGAGGCTTGTGCGCAGTTAACCCAGGAGTTCTTCAGAGATGATACATTCCGCCTTCTCATTTTTTGTCTTCCAAAGTTGGACATGGGGGTGAGGCTGAATTAAACTCTTTGGCTTTCCTACAATTCCCCAAATGGGAAATTTGAGCTGGAATATGAGCTTAGGATATGCTTGGAAAATTTTTGTCATTGAATTAAATGCAGATTTGCAAGTGAATTCCACCATGTTTCTGATTTTATTTCAATATAGGCTTAGTCTTTCCCCCTCTGAAGACTCAGTGTTATTAGTAGCATTTGCAGCATCCTTTTTCCTACTATATCGTTTTTAATGATGGTATATTTTCTCATGATTCTGTGTATGATCTATTGGCAGGCCCGTCAAGATGCCGCTCATGTGGTTGCTAATTTGCAGAGACAAAGGGTTAATTCACGATCGATTGCTTCTGAGTACTTGGAAAATAACTTAGATCTTATGGATATTTTGCTACCTGGGTAATATTTTGTTAACAATCAGCATATAATATTATTTTCACTAACATAAAACAAATCGTGCAATGTGGCATATACATGATCGCATATTAACTTCTATTTCCTTTGTCCAGTTATGAAAATGCAGACATTGCTTTAACTTATGGCACAATTTCAAGGGAATGCATACGCCATCAGAGCGTTGCCCAGTAAGCAATTTAGCTTTGTAATGATCAATATGGCCAACTATATTCATTGCCAAATTGAAAAATTTTTGCTATAGCTGAATCTTTTAACTAATTATTTTTCCATTGAGTGGGAGCAATTAGTGAATTTCTAGGGTTGCACTCCTTTGATGCCTAGTGAATAGACTGTTTTTTTTATTTTTGCTTTTTAAAAAGATTGAATTTGTTTGTCGGAAGAATTTACACACTAAATATTGTTGCCACTTACACAAACGAAAAATTATGAATCTCGAATCGTGAATTTAGTCACATTCATGTATTCAGGATTTCATTAAGAATGGAAGAAGATATGTTAGATCAAGGAATTTGCTCTTACTGGCAAGAAATTTTCAACAATTTTGCGCCATTGTTATCAATTCCCCTTATTGGTTTTGCAGGTATCTTTTGAATCCAGAGCTTGTGAAGAAGTTTTTCAGTTATATACAGAGTCCGAATTTTGACACAGCATCGGATGCCCAAGCTACTTTTAAAGTTGAGTAACAGGCAGAAAAATATTCTTCTATTTCTAAGATGATGTGTTCGTTAAATTTTATGCTGCTTGTGTTCACTAAGTAGACATGTTTAACTTTTCTAATGTCTCTATCCTCTGTTTTCATTTTACTTTCTCAAGCACGGGTGTTGATATATTGCTGCTTTTACCAGGAGCTTTTGACAAGGCATAAGTCTACTGTGGCAGAGTTCCTTTCCACAAACTATGACTGGGTAAGTGTTGGATTTGAGGTTGGCCTAATTTTCTAATGGCAGAACTTTGCTCTTGTGATTCCTTAGATAGTGAGTTAGCAATTGTTTACTTTCTTGCTATTTTTCATCTATATTTTGTTTGTGAATCTTTCTTTCATGTTTGGTCTGATGGAACCTTATAATGGTTTTCTGGAAATGGCTTCATTACTGTCAGGGAGTCAGTTGCTAAATATAATGTGATTGATTTGTTGAATGAAGTGTTGATGGATAACAAAATTCACATATAGTAATTAACATAATAAGAGTAATTCCTAATGTGGCTGCAGAAATGATAATCTTTTCGTTTAAACACAAGCAATATAGTGCTCTATTGTTACTAATGTAGAATTATACATGAAAGGTAATCTTGTGCCAATATTTTTAGCGACTGCCATAATTTGTAGTTAAATTACGATTTTGTTTACTTCAATACCCGCTGTGATTGTGTGGTTTTTTAACTTTGGAAATTAAGTTTTCATCATTTAACTCATCCTTTGTTGCCCTTGTATAGAATATTTTCAAGTTTACAATTCAGATGTATAGCATTCCACTAAGTTATTATTATATGAAAGAAATATAAATCAGAAGTAAAAGAACAGGTTTCCTGGGCACCAAAACCATATGCAAGTTGACTGTAGTAGGGTGTTTGGCATTCATGAACTTAAATGTTTTTGCTTCTATTGGTATGATAGAGACCTGAGTTTATTGTAATGCACTTTATTGTTCGATAAGATATTTTAGTTCTGTTGAAATTTATCTTGACAAAGCGAGTTGGTGAAATAAACTTTCATCATCTGAGCTCTCTTCATTTTTTCTTTCATTCTAGTTCTTCCCAGAATACAATTCAGAGTTGCTCCAATCTTCAAGTTACATCACCAGACGTCATGCTGTCCAGGTATAGATATGATGAGCATACGTGCTAGTAATTACACACAAAAAAAACATTTTATTCGTATGGTTTTGACACCTTTCGTCAGCATCAGGGTGTTTTTGCTGGGGTATTTACCCCAACTTTCCTAAAGCCTCATTTCATCAAGCAAACAAAGATGGCCCATCATAATCTTACCAATTAATACTTCAAACAATTTTTTGGCAGAAGTAGGACACTTTGCCAAATATTTTTATGCTAACAATCTTTAGTATCTCTCAGCTGTTGGGGAAAATGTTACTGGATCGCACAAATTCTGCTGTGATGGTTCGATATGTGAGCTCATTAGATAACATGAGAATTCTAATGAATCTTTTAAGGGTATGCACTCACCGTTCTTCTCAATTTGCTCGCAAGATATGTGCCTGAACTTCTAGCATTTTAATTTTATGCATTCGTCTAAGTCTTTTTCTCTATGCTTCCCACTTACAGGATTCAAACAAGACTATACAGTTGGAAGCCTTTCATGTATTCAAGGTATGATAAGGAACAGTGATTTACCAGTTGGTATATTCTAGATAATATGTTTCGACTTGGTATATTCTAGATAATATGTTTCTTAATTTAGTAATATACTTCATTTTGCTATTTGAAAATTGATAGCTATTTGTTGCAAATCAAAATAAGCCTCCTGAGATCATCAATGTACTTGTTACTAATAGAAGCAAGATTCTCCGCTTCCTTGGTGATTTCAAAATTGATAAAGGTAAGAATCATCTATTTTTTTGAAATCTATGTTCTATGCGGAGGAGCATGGCAATAGTATTCGTGGGAACTTTGATGTGTATATTCTGCTATTTTGCAGAGGATGAACAATTTGAAGCAGACAAATCAGTGCTTATCAAGGAAATTGCAACTCTGCAGCTAAAAGATCATTCAAACACAGATATAGATGATTGTGCCAATCCATGTTGAGCTTCGACTACTCAATCTTTTTTATAGAAGCTAAATTCTGGATATCTTTGGCATGTGTAGGTCCTGCCCTCTCAGCATAAGCGTACTTTTTAGGGAGCTGTAAAGGAGAGCTAACGTAATGATTTCAGTTTAAATTAACAACAAAAGTAGCCTGCATTTGTTCAATTTTTTTACATGAAAACAATCAGACATCATTTCTTGTCTAAACATTTTGTTAATGGAGCAAATAGTGCTGCTGCTCCCGATGCTTATTCCTCAGATAGCAATTTTTTCCATTTTTCACTTGATGGATGGAGCTCATTGTCCTCTTATCAACCTATGCTTGATTGCCATTTTTCATTTACATTATGTTTCGGTAAAATTAATTTTCTTTGAAGGCAAGATAACTTTATAAAAAATATCTACAACCCCACCAAATAAAAGTCGGTTAACCAACAAGTCAATCACTCCAAACCAAACCTAAGAAAACGAATATAAATACAACAAAACTGGTATAGATATAAAAAGAGCAAAAGACTTCCACGGCTTGATATAGCGTAAAGGGCATTCCCCGGCACCCACAAAAAAAAAACACTGTACCAAACACCAACCATCTATGCAAAATATAGCAGTGGCGCTGCCTGAAGAGACTAACGTTCTGGTTAGACCAACTCAGCCTGAGGCGGAGGGAAAATTTATACCCCACAACAATGAGCAATCTAAATGAAAATATCTCATACCGGACATAGCTTTAAGATACAAACTTATCAATCTGTCTATCTTGACCCCTAGAAAGTTACAGGCAAAAACACCAAAAAAAGCACAATGATTTAAGAGGACAAAGCTCTTGGCTATGTCAATATCGTACCAGACCATAATGGGTACCCACAACCATAAACACACAGCCTAAGGACTCAGAAACCCCAAAATGGCATAACAAAGAGTCATTACATCAGCTCGAAAAATTAGAGCTACGTTTCCAATATAAATTTGTTCATTCTTTTTATAAATTCGTATATTCTTTTTAAGTTGGCTAAAATAGGCTAGATTCTTGAAGCAGAGTCAAACATCCCAAAACAGGGTCCTTTACGCCCCTGCAGCAGGAACAGGTAAGTGCTCCCAAATTATGTTACTGTTAGTAAATTTCATCCATTTTTGGAGGCCATGTTCTTCCTTTTACTTTCTCTACTCCCAAACATATAATGCCAATATATGTGTGAATTTATACTGTGTTAATGTAGCTCCCAAATGGGATATTAATTCCCGAACTTGCGGATTGAGAAAATGGGTGAAAAACACATGCTTAGCTGAATTAAGACAGCAACAATGAAATGGAATAATCCAATGTTTTATTAATTATATGAAACTAAAATAATGGAATCCCATGAATATATTTATACATATGTATATATGATGCAAAGTTACAGCCTATCCACATGCAAATTAACACCTCTCTACCAAGTAATCTAACACAACAAGAAACATCAATAAGCAGCTCTGTAAGGTTCATGTAATATACCCTCCTCAATCGTGTCGTAAAAGACCGCAGAACAGAAAAGGAAAAAAAAAAAGAAAGAGTGCGATCTAAACCCCCTGGTTAACCCCAGTTGTTCCATTAACACTGCCTGATAGCTTGTCGGATTCCACTCTCTTCCTCCTCAGGACAATGAACCAAGTTAAAGCCTCAAGAACGACTGCCACACAACCCAGAAATATGAGGATGCCAATGTATGCTCTCTTCCATTTCTGGTCTGGATTCAAGATGTCCAAACCCTTGAAAACGTTGACGATGCTCAGGATGATGGTGGAGTATCCAACCGAATGGTGGTAGATGTTCCAGTAAAATCTGTACTTGTGGTTTGGCTTTGGCCTCAACAGCAAAGCAAATACCTACAATATGTCCAACCAAGTTCAAGATTTATAAACTTTCAAGAACTAAAACGTTTTTTGAATCTTTTACAGATGTGGGTAAAATGATTACCTGAAGAGTTCCAAAGACAAAAAGGGTTATGCCGATGTTCCTGTGTCTGTACTGAGTAAATCCAGGAGATTCACTGCCAAGCTTAAGACCAGTCCCAAATCCTGAAACCCCAATAACGTATGCTGAGAATTGGCAAACTACGTGCATGTAAAACCATGCCGGGTCTGCAACTTTGAACACCTTCACGTATCTCGCAAGCATGGCACCAATAGGCATCAGTATGCCCCAGCTCACCGCGTTTAGCACTCCGTGAATCTGAAATATTTTCAGTTCTCAATTATCCACCATTAAGCAACATATGCAAGAGACAGAACAGAACCAGCATCAAATGAATACATCAACTTACATTTCTTCTTCGAATCCTTGAGGTGATATCTCCTCCGGCACTTGTGGTCTGTCCCGATTGGAAGTTAATCGAGTTCACCGACATCATATTAGGTCCAGATGTGAGATGCTGATTAGGCATACCGTTTGGGCCGAGGGGACCAACTTGCCATACCTGGTTTGTGTTTATCAAGTCATTTGTCAGCTCAAGTGTTGCAAAGATCATTGCCTCGTTGTCAACAAAGCTCGCTGAAATCCCAGAAACCCCAAACCTCAAAGGAGTATTTGTGAAGCTGGGAAAGAAGCTGGTTATGGGAGTTGTAAAAGCATGGAATTGGCCGCTAGAGTTTTGGAAAGCCACAATAGCCTGAGAACCGATCATTGTTTGTCCGGTTGGATTCAAAGCCCATGCAACCCAGTTCGAAGGGCTGGCTCCGGTGTGCCGGAACGCGATTTCCGCCGTGCTGCTTGATTCATTAAAGTTCCAGTGCAGGAAAGAGTTCAACACCGGAAGATCCACGCATGTTCGGAACACCCTGTTCCCGGAGAAACTGAAACCTTCACAAGCCTGCTGGGCAGAGGATGAGACCAACATAGAAACCATGAGACAAGAAAACAGAGCAATCATCAGAGCTTTACCCATGGCGAATTACTATTCCTCTAATTTCTGCTACAAAATCAGAAGACAAGGTAAATGGGTTTTCTGAGTGAATTCTAGTTGTCAGCTATCTACGTATATATATATATATATATATCTATGTACGTGTGTTCAGAAGATTGTTTCCCAAGAAAATGGGTTTTCTGAATTTCAGGTTTCGGCGAAAGGCTTCGATTTATAGAGTTGTTTGAATAGAAAAACTGCAGATGCGAACGAGTCATCAATGAGAGGCTGGCCTTTAAGGACTGCTCAGATAGGCCGGGGAGATGTTTGACTCGTTCTTCCAATTACATTTACATGCCCAAAACGTGAAACTTTATGTTACTTATATAATAAACATATCTCTGTTAATTAACCACACATATATATATATATATATATTTTAAAGTTTATCAAATAAGATTTTAATATTACTATTAATCAAAACTATTACACAAGATAAGAATTACATTCAAGCAAAAATTAGTATTTTTATGAATTATTACTATAATTGAGCATGACAATAATAGTTTTTACTAATATTTTAAAATAATTCAGAAATTTATAATTTTCATTTTTCACGGTTCATATTGTAAATAAATAAGATTTGTTGTTCAACTACTCCCCATGTTCACACATGTTTTTTATTGAACCAGCAACTTTCCGAGAAAGTAGCTTAGATGAGATTTTTAACAACTGGGCTGGGCTGGGCTGGGTATAAAATTATTCAGAGGGTAATAAAATAATTCAACACGTTAATGTTGCTATATAATTATAGAGTCAAGTCTGAAAAATTAATTTATTATTGCTTAAACTTCATCTAAGAAAATAAATAAAACAATCACCATCTGAGCACCTACTCCTTGTCTTTGGAAAAGAATATTGTGCAATTAACTTGGCTCGTTCAAAACAAATTACGTTAATTTCATTTCCGACCAGAAAATTTCTCAAACAAAAATAAATTTGAATAAATTGCCAAACCTTTTTCTTTCTTCCAAGTTTCATTTTCACCCATACAAGTGTTTTTATTTAAAAGAAATATTGAGTTAATTCTTTAAAAATGAGCTTTTAATTATAAATTAGTAACAACTATTGCCTTCTCTTGTACTGATTTTACCACGTAATTAAAACCACCTACAAAATTTTGTCTCAAAGGAAAAGCAAATATATATATATATATATATAATTAGATGAACCTCGTTGACTCACGCTCAGTCAAAACTGCAGGCCTAAATTACTTATTTTTCTTTTTAATTTTCCTTATTTTTTCAGATTTTGGGTTTTTATTATTGATATATTTTTAAGAAAAAAAAATAAAATAAAATAAAATTGGGTCCAATGAAACGTTGACGTTTGAGTGAAGTTGACAGATGACAAATTCGGTGGTGGAAGATTGTTTACTTTGACCAATCAAGCCTCTGCCCATACGTAATACGACTCTTGTGTGAGATCCGTGGGACCGTGGACCGCCTCGCTTCTTCATGGCCTTACGCACGTGTGACGCGAAAATTAATGTTTTAAACGATGTCGTTTTGTGGCAATCATAACTCGGCCGCCGAGCTCTTGACTTATTGTGCATGCTGTAGGTAATTCCATTTCTTTAACTCTTTCTTTTTACCATCTACATTTTATGAAAAAATTCGTTAATATATGTTTTTTTGTTCATTGAATTTTGATGTAAAATTATAAAAACAAAATTATCGTCAATCACGTTCTTAATTTCAAAATAAATAATTTACGACCAATTATTACAAAATATTTTATCATTAAAACTTTGAAAAGAACAACACGTCAATTTTGTATAAAAGAAATCACCGTATAAATGGCTGATTTTTTTTTTTTTTTTTAATGAAAAAAGAAAGGTTGACTACAAATCACGTGGTGCAAAATGTATCGAGAGATACTTAAAGAAAATATTTTATTAGTTAAATTGTTAAATTAATTAAAATTACTTAATTTAATAATAAATGTCTAATTGCATGTTCACGGATTATAAATTTTCTAATGAGTCCATCTTATATTCTAGAGTTTACATGTACGTACAAAACTTCAGAAGTCAAATATCCCCTCCATTTAATTTTTAATTTTTAATTTTTCTTTTTGTCTACATGCATATATTCGCGTCTAAATTTAGAAATTTATTTTTTTTAATCTACTTTCTCACTGTCTAAATTTGTATTTTATTTATTTTTTATTATATTTTTAATGATCAATTTATAGTCTTTAATTTAGAATAAAACATAATTGATTTGATGTTAACTATCACTAGTTTCCTTTTTAAATTTTTAAGATGGAAATTACCCAAATTATTTTCATCATTAAAAAATTAAAATTAAAATAGTGATAAGTAAAATATTATAAATTTATATTTAGTAATTAAAAATAATAATTGAATTCCTCTTTCAATATGGCGTCGGACGAATTTTTTTCAGATCCGTCTGTTGACTTCTTATTAATTTGGGTTTGAGTGTGTTTAGGAAAACGCTTTAATTAATTAATCTTTTGTTTATACGTAAAAGAGTTTTAAAGCGTAAATAAATAGATCAAACCATAACAGTTTGTACCAACTTGAAATTTTTAGAGTTGTTGGTTTTTTTTTTTTAATTGTGGTTATAAATATTAATATGTGTGTAAGATTAATAGCATTGTAAATTCTAGTGATAATATAATATGTAACGTTCCGAGTCCAAGAATTAAGTTTGGAATGATAAATTTTAATTTTTTTTAATAATAAAAATTTGTGAGTTTTAATTTTAATTATGTTTATTGTCTTTTTTAGAGATATATATTTTGAATGTTTTTGAAATAATTCTCAAAAGTAATGGTCAAACTATAAATAAATAAGAGTATGTTTTGAAAGAAAATTTTGAAAACAATAGTCGAATCGCAAAAAGAAAAAATACAGACTATGTGTATGCCCAGTCAGTGGCACGACGAATCATCACGCGCTGCATGGTGGACACACCGACACGAGTTCCACGTATGAAGCTACGTAGGCAATCCTTATCGAACAGTTCACATGTCTTCAATTGAATAGTCTAAATTTGTTTTTCGAATAAACAAGATCTGATTGCTGAGGTTGATCCACACAGACCCGAATAGACGGCCCAGATCGAGGGAAGGGGAGTATTTAAGCATCTCATTCGGCCAAATCCAAACTCTAGCCGATATGCCTCGCTAGAGAAGAAGAAGAAGGACGACCAGAAGGAAACCCAGCTACCAAAGAAACGCCGACGCCACCATGTTGGAACGCCAAAAATACTATGGTAAGCCGAAAATTTTTCCCGTTTTTTCCATTTCTCCACCCTTAGCCATCTAACATGTTTTCGATGCAAGGTAACTGAGAGAAGCAACAAATCATGAGGAAGGAATGACAGAGCTCGACTGAGCTGCCGCACTGAAGGACCGAAACTACCAGTAAGCATATATTTTTTTACTCTTTTAGCCAAGAAACATCCCTTAACCACGATTTAAACAGATTTCCATCAAGAACCGGTCAAAACTGGTCTGACCAAGAGGAAGAGCCACCATAAAAGGAGGACCAGATGGCAGAGCACGCTGCGCCGCCGTGTCGAAACTCCAACCTAACCCCCCGCTGAATTCTTTTTGCCTTTTTTGCTCTTTTTTTCATATTTTCTGTAATACTCGAGCCTGAAATTTGGTACAGAATTAATTTTAACATCAAAAAATATATAAAAATCTATTTTTAAAAGTAATAAATTTTAATTTAATGTATAATTATGAAAAAAATAGATTGATGATGAAATTAAAAATAATTTTGGGAGAAATGGGAAAAAATTTGAGTTCAGATGGTGTTTTTAAAAGAAAAAATCAGAAACTGGAGGTCAAAATATAATTAAAAAAAAAATTACCACGTAAAACTGCCCAGTCAGCAGCTCTAACGAACTGGAGCATGTCGCGTGGCAAAATTTGCTGACTCGGTACCACGTGGGAGGCCACACTGCGATCCGCTTGTCCTATGATCGAACGGCCCGAAAGCATTCTTGTACACGTGGACGGTCCGGATCCGTCCTCTCCTCAGGCACGATTAGATGGTCGCAATCAAACGCGATGAACGGTCCAGATTTATTCCTTTTTTAAACGCGATCGGACGATCGAAATCAAATCATGATGAACGGTTCAGATTTATTTTCTCTTTAAACGCGATCGGATGGTCGAGATCAAACGCGATGAACGACCCAAATTAACGCGAGACGGGTATAAATATCTCACATCACACCAAATCCAAACCCTAGCCGCTAGCCTCCCACCGGAGAAGAAGGACCAGTTGCTATAGAGAGGAGCCGACCGCCAACCACCGTCACGCTAGAGTCATCTTTGACCGCCAAAAAAGATAATAATTCTCCTATCCGCTTGAAATTTGATTTTGAGCACCCACATGGCCAAATTAGAGCAAAAGGAATGGCAGATGAGACAAAAATCGTGAGTAAAGTCCGGCGGCGCTGCCGCAGGTAGAACCCGAAACCTCCTCCGATTGGTCCCTTCCCGTTTTCTATTTTGTGCAATTTTTTCAGCATTGTGTTCATTGTTCTCTTTTTTACAGGTTGACCAAAGAAAAACACCCAGTCGCGAAGGTAAGCCGGCGGAGCCGCCATACCAAAAAATCTCATAACCGGTACCAGTTTATATTTTTTTAACTTTTTTCGGCCAACCTAGACCCCCTAACGTGTTTTCTTATAGGAATGGGTATAAAATCTGTCGAAACTAATAAAACAGGTAAAAAATGGTCAGGCTGAGGCAAATCACCACCGCAGACGGCGGTGCCGTCGCCAAAGCACGGTGGTATCGCCATGCCAGAATTTTAAAATTGGCCAAGAAAAGATTTTTAACACCAATTTTAGATTTTTGATGTATTTTTATATACGTGAAGCGTGTTTTAATCTCTGCAGAAAAATTCAGAAAATCCGGGGACCGCCAGTAGGCGCAGTAGAAAGTTCAGTATTTCAGACACCGATTCGGGTAAGAATCTCTCACTTTATTCTCTGTTATGGAATTAAAGCTTAATAATTGACAATATGGTATTTTGTATAATTTATAAAATTTTGAGAATAATTATAGGTTACTAATAGATGCAAAATCAGTTAGTTATTTATTTTTCATGTTTGATTAATTGTTAAATTTACAACTTTAAATACATGATGATATACTAGAATGATTAAATAATTCAATTATCCTTCCTTGATATATATATTGTTTGTCTTGCGTGATTTGCGGTTGATTTGTGAAATTAGAAATTAATATGTAAACGAAAAATTATTTGATTATGTGAATTAATGAATAGTAACCTTACTGGATATCCTGAAAGATGATAGATGGACCGAGTACATGAAAAATCCTACCATGAACGTTGTCTCATACCGGATGAGGTATTGAGAAATGATATTTTTGGCACTCATACCAGACGGGGTATGGGAACGACTGGTTAGTTGACAATATTCAATGTTAGGTCACGCATAGTGAGACACCCTATGGGCCCCTAGGGATACTAATAGACAAATAAAAAGAGAAAGTTATTGTTATTGCTCACCCGAAAATGAGATTAGAATGTTATTTGAGTTATTGTCTCTATAGGTCGATTTTGAAAATCTCGTAACAGTAAATATATGCAATAAATGGTTTTCTTTATGATAAATGAATTTACTTAAATCAAGATCTCTATTTGTTGTTTTTATAATTTTTTCCAACCTTTAGTTTCTGTATCAATGAGTAGTGTGATATTCTTACTGGGCTAGTGTAGCTCACCCTTTCATTAACTATTTCAAATTAAGAGGAAAAAGACCCAGATCCCAATCAACAAGAGGATTGTGAATAAGTTCACCACCCGAACTCCCTTCAAAAGCTAGTGAAAGTTGTACTAAAATGCTCAGTTATTTGCTTTTTGTTTGTTTCTTTAATTTTTGTTTGTTTTTTTAAAAGAAATATTCTCGTAACCCTATTGGGCATTCTAAATTATTGTGTAAGGAATGTAAACTCCAAATTCTATTATTTCGCTTTTGTATTTAATTTATTATCTTATTACTTCTTAAGTTCTGGGAATCTACATTTTCATACTATTTTGACGTATTTTCAATCTTATCAAGAAATCCAAGAAAATTCAAGATTCGAAAATCGTCAAGGACCGTAGTGAAAAAAGCAGTGTTCTGGACAACGACCCATAGTAAGAATCCTCACCCCTTTTTTCCTGTTACGGTGAAATTAAAACTAAATTAAAAATAAACAAAAATTTTAGATAATTGGCGATTCCTTGATTAGTTAAGTACAGGTTGTCGATGGAGCCAGTAACTGGTCAGTCTATGCTTACTTAACTATGTTAACTATTTATTTGGTCACTTTATTGTGCTTATTTATTTACTTTATTTTATTTTAACCTACTTTAATTTATTTACCTTAATCTATGTTTTATGTTATTCTGTTTTGTGCATGATACGTTTTGGTCAACATGATGTATATTTATTTCATTCACGTATTCTGAAGTATGAATTCCGTACTTTTATCTTGCCAGAGGATGTCGGTATGTGTGCCATTTTGGGTTAAATAGTAAATGAAAGAAATAAAATGCGTGAACTAATGTAATTGAATGAAAAGGGCTTACCATGTGTCACGAGTAAGAGTATACGGACTTGGAACATAGGGTGAACCCTACCATGGACGTCACCCTCAGTCATACAGGGCTAAAAAGTCCCATACCGGAAGGAGTTAGGAGTTTATTTGTGTCGCTTATACTAGATAAGGTATTAAGGTGACTGTTGGTTGTGGCGTTCATTACCAGACGGGTTATATGATGACCATTTAATTATAAGAAAATGTTTCGTATCCACGTGTAGTGGGGATCCCTATGGACCCTCAGCGACATTGGTAAGAAATCCGGCTTGGGAAAAGTGAGGAACCAAACGTTATATGCCTATAGAAACGTATACTGTTTTTTGTGATTGTAATTTTTATTGTAATGAATGGTATCTGAGAAGTTACAGGTTACTCGAAAATGCTAACGTTTTCAGTGAAACGAATAATGAATCCACTAGCATTCGGATTTTATTAAGAATGGGCTCCATTGGTTTTTTTATCTTTTCTACAACTTTTAATTTTTCGTATCAGTGATAAAACGTTGATATTCTTACTAAACTAGTGTATCTTACCAATTTCTTAGTAACCATTTCAGATTATGACGACTAAGATCCAGATAGTGAATAACAAGAGACTAGTTAAAGAATTACTTTTTTTACTTCGTCAGTTTCGAGTAGAGGTTAACTCTATTTGTTTTCTTTTTATATTTTTTTCCGTTTAAGTTTCAAAAATATTCTTATAACTTTATTGGGCATTTTAAGTAAACGTGCAAGAAATGTAACCTACAAATATTATTGCTTCCGCTAAATAATAAATTTTATTATTATTTATTTTACTATTACTTAGTTATACGCTTCAAATTTTAGGTAGGGTTTTGGGTTTTTACATAACATTTTGCATAATATAATATTTATTTGTGGTTATATATATATTTTTGATTGAAAATACACATTCAAACTGCACACTTACACTTAATTTTGATATGTACATATATAAATATCTTCTTTTATTTTTCAAAAATAATATATTTTGAAATAATTTTTTTTTATGTCTATTAATAATGAAGGAGTTATTAATTGGACCGACTGAAACTAAATTTTTTTTTTAAACAACTCGATGATTATAAAAAGAGAATGTAACATTTTTTTTTGGGAAGATTAAGTTTTAAAAAATATACAAGTTTTCTAATGTCATTGTGTTGTAAGTGATCAAAATAATTTTGATAAATTACCACTCCTAGATATGAAAATATGTCAACAATGATTCGAATTATTAATATATTTTATCATTTAATACAATATTCATCACATATGATTTTTTTTTTAATTATTTTAAGTGACACCATCTGACATTTATTTAATGGACACTTATCTACTAAATATTAAAAAGTGCATAGATATATAATTATCAGATCTTAAAAACTAAGCAAATACTATGTTGTCACCTAATGATATCAATATGTGAAAAAAAAAAGTTAATTAAATTAGGATTATTACAAAGCTAATTATGTCATATTTGCAATTGAATTTCTCACGCAAGAGATTGATAGCTCCATTTTAACTAATCCACTTTTTATTTTTCACTGTTTTAATCTTTCTTTCTTTTTTTTATTTTTTTGCCATAAGAAATAGTTGAATAATTTGCTTAATTATTGATAAGGCAACAATTGCTAATTGTATTTATATGGTTGGGCATTGTCCATGAAAATGTTTTATTTTAGAGTTCCGAATTAATGTAAATTGAAAAAAAAAATATTTGTGAATATAATTAAGTGATCGTAATACCATCAACTAGTGATAGGAGAAATTAAATCATAATTAAATATTATTATATTACAACTTCATCTTATAAAAACTATAAAATATATGATATCTGTAATAAATAAATAATCATTTTCAATTCTAATGCATGAGAAAAATATTAATAAGAAACGAAAATATATACAATTAATTAATTACGAAATAGATTAAATATTTTTAACAAAAACTTATATATCTTGTTAATTAAGTGAATAAGGACATATAAAAAAGTGAAATTTTATTTAAAAAAATAATTAAATGTGAATTGAATGAAGGGGAAAGAGACAAGGGAAGAGCAGAAGGGATTGAGGTGACAGAAAAGGGTTAGGTGGGTGGAATCTTCGTTCATGTTGAGAGATTGAGATGGATGCCATCCATCCACAACTTTCAACAAAGACTGCGTATTACTTTTAGGAAAAAAAAAAAGAAAAAGCTGTCTGATTGATTTAATAATTTCGGAAAATATAAGATGATAACAAGATAATAAATATGGGTAAACTTGGGTAATTAATGCGTAATCAGTGATCTCAATCTCTTCGACTGAAAGTGTTCCATCTACATTTTTATTTAAAATGTATTTTCTTAAACACACTCATTGTTAAGGGTTAATAAATAATTTCAAGTGAAAAAAAAAAAGGAAAAAAGAAAAACACCCTCTTCATTCAATTTCCTAACTTATTTGAGATCTGACTCACAATTTGTCAAAAAACTAAGAGTCTGAACAGAATATGATGAACTTTCTGATACCAAACATTAGGAGTCTGAACAACAAACCAAAACATATTTCCTCCTTCACACAGCTTTTTATCTTAAATACATGAATGAACAAGAAGAATTTTCTCTACCCAGAAAGTTCTATAATATATGATCACCACATAATTAATTCTTCCAACTTTTTCTCTTTACATTTCATATGTTCCCACTTACCCGCATGTTTTTTCTTGTATACTTGTAAAACAAGCAAAGGAAATACGAATTTTATGTCTCTTTAAATGTCATCATACAGGTATAAGAAATCTCTTGGTCACTTTTAATCATCAAAACTCCTACTTCTTGGACATTAAGTGCCAACAACTAGAGACTTTCTCAAATCTTGATTACTTCTCCTATAAAAATGCCAAATACATTTCCAAGATTTCTCACATCCTAAATCTATAGATTATTTCTTAATCTCTCATTGACTAATCCCTACCAAACATCGTTATTAATGATACCAAAACCCATACAGTTCTTTTCATCATTACCTCACAATATCAGCATCTTAGTTTAACCTAGCACAGAAGGTCTAACAGTAGCTCTCTCTCCAATATGGAAATCCATTTAATTAGAAGTACCTCCAAGCTTTCAAATATGCCTCATAGCTATAATCACAAAGACCATTTTGATGACCTATAAACTTGGCTGTCTCTCTATTCCCCGCCTATTCATCAGCTCAGACCTGCTAAAAGTAAACTTACAACTTCCTTAGCAACCAAGGCTTCAGTTATTGCATCGAAATTTCAGCCTGCATCCCCATATTCTACCCGAATTTTTATATTGCATCTATAGAAAGTCTTCATATTGCACATAAAGGAAGCCAGGGGCAAGCTGCCACCTGGTGGATTGCATTGACAATCAACCAATCCAACAGGAACATTCATGGTTGGACCTATTGCATTTTGCCTTCAGACGGAGTATGATCTCCTGCTATACAAAACTGATAACCAGTTACAACCCTTTAATGCAACCTGGAGTTCTCAGCTTTCCAGTTTCCTGCATCTCTACAGAATATTACCAATGAGTAACTAAGATCTATTCTACATCATGTCTTAAAGCTGGTAATTCAGCTAGACCCACAATTACTCAACATCCGAGTCAAACATTCAATCAATGAGGCCATTGAATGTCCTAAATTCAATTCGGCTTTCCAGGTCAAACATCAAGGTAGGATTTAGGGTGGGAGTGAAATAAGAGGAGGGCCCACTACAGGAGATCATGCAGTTCCTTTTGTGGACCATGATGGTCTAAAAACTGCTTATTACTCTTAGTCTGACGTATCTAGTGAAAGTTTTTTCTAAATTTCAACATGTCTTCTCTTTCTTCATATACATCTTGCATCTTACCTCTACAGGGAAATGAAATGATAATAAAAACATTCACCAACTCCTAATTTGGCCCAGAGAAAATAAGAAGATTCATAAAGAAAGTTAGGAACTGAGAATTTGGTTATTTTCATATTTCAACATCAGTTTCAAATCCAATGGGGATCGTCGGTGCTTACATTACATAAAATCAAAAGTTAATTGCCATCCAATATGACGGAACATATAGAAGATGATATGGTAATAACCTTGCATGATGTATCTCGTAACAATTCTTGCGGATTTAATGAATTTCCTTTATTGGCAACACATACAATTAATCCAGGCTATGTATGAATGATGACATTACCAATCAAATCCAGAAGCTCCTCTTGCTTGGGCTTTGTCACCGGAAAATCCAGTGTCACCTGTTGGATGTGACAGAGAAAATTAGTTAAAATTGGCAAATTTAAACAAAAGGATCTTATATTGAACAAAGAATTTATATTTGTATATGTACATATGCTCCCTCTCCATTTTAGCAGGAAGAGAAGTGATAAACTAACTTGTGCTTTCTTTCCTTCTTGGAATTTTCACAATTTAGATCAAGCAGTTACAGGATTTTAAGATTAAATGGAAAAGCTGAAACCAACATAAGGTAACATTAGAGAAGAATATTCTCTTCATTCATCAAGTCAATGCGAGTTAAGTAGCCCCTATTTCAGTCAAGCAATATACGCATCCCCTAATTCCGCAAAGGCCAATATAAACACAAGCAAGAACACAATCTTGGTGATGTAGGCATATAGCCGTGTCTCTTTGTCTAAAATTCGCTGTAAAGAAATATGCTCACCTCTTTGAAGACTTCACTGTATGAAACTTCCTCAAAGCCCTGCATCAATCATAAAGGATGAACCCAAAAGAACATGTTGGTTCATTGAATGGATGGCTTATGTTACATAAAAAAAACTAGACTTATTTCAAAAAAAAAAAAAGTATCCTGACAACAGACCAGTTTACGGAATAAATTAAGTGATGCTCCATTTGACTCTCCAATCTTAGCACGGAACATGTGTACTCCCAAAGTCTGCACTGCATGTGCCATCATCATCAGGACAGATTCCTTGCCTAGTCCTTTACCCCGGCTATTCTACCAAGAGAAAAACAAAGAGGAATAACATTAAGAATAAACAAGGTACTATAGAACATACTGAAGCTCGATTTAAGCATTTAGTGTCTATTTGGTCAGACTTCTTCTGTTTCTGCTACCAGAAAGTAAAAGTTGGGTGAAATGTTAAGAAAAGTAATGTTTATAAGTAAAAGCATAATTGTTTTTGGATTTTGATAAAGGTGAAATTAAAAGCTGGACCTAGATACTTTTGGGATTTACTTAATGCTGCAGGAGATAATTAATAGTTTTAAAACTATGTTTATATATTTTATGTTTCATTAGTTGCTAATTTAATTTTTTTAGCATAAATATGACGTTCTTTATTATTGATAATTTATGTTTATTATGAAGTATTTAAATAATTTTTTTGTAAATTAAATAACGATGATTTAATATTAATACTATAATAAATTAAATAGATGAGATAATTAAATCAAATTAAATATCTTTTAACTAATAAAAAATTTAAGAAATTTTTTTTCTTATGCAATTTTTTTATAATTTTAAAATTTATTGCTTATTTTATAATATAATTAATAATATACATTTTATATTAACAACACTTCTACTAGTTTTAACAAACATTAAACCAAAAGTCATTTTCACATCACTTTTAACCACTCATATCATATTACTAGTTGGCTAAAGAGACACTTAATAACCTTCCTATGTTTCCAGCATGATTTTTTTAAAGTTAGTATGGAAAATTTGACTTGAACTTGAGTCGTCAACCTATCATGAGAATACCGCGACACCTAAAGTACAAACTCTTAACCAAATAATAACCAGAAAGAGAATATGAGGATTGTAAAAATAATAATCAAAATAATGCAAAATGGAGGAAATCTGTTCCTGATCTTGTTTCACGTATTAATTAAACTTGACTAAAAAGCTTCAGTATTCTATGAACATTTTCACTCTTTTATCTGGTAAATTTCAAATTTTCAACTTACTTAGTTCTTAACTACTTTTTCTTATAAGTATGTCACTAGCTGTTCAAGTTTTTTGTGTCACTAATTTCTCTTGGGCGCCACACATTGAGCAGCATCTCTCATTCAGCAGAGAATATGTAAGAATGGATAAAAAAAAAATGATGTTAGATATGCGCATGTGGGTATGCCTGTGTTTGCGTGTGTATGAAAGAACAATGCAAATAAATGATAAGGTCATTAAGGGATGGTATAAACTGCCAACAAACTTTTTCAGCATGAGCAATTTGTAATATTCATATGTTTTTTGGTTAAGCCAGTTTGTAAGAAGTTATAGCTGTTCTAGGTTCTGATTCCCTTTTTCTGAACTGTCTCTACATGATCTTTTTAATCAAATGTCTCTTTGAGCAAAACATTGACATATAAGGAGACAGATTACAATGAGACAGACAGAAACCCAATGACGATCCGCTATGATTTTAAGTTGTTAAGAATAGAGATGGATGGAAAAACAGCTCAATGGCATTTTGTTGAAGTTGAGTGATGAAGGAGGGAAGATCTCCATGGTTACATTTATTAGTCCTCTCGTATTAATCAGACAATCACCATAAAAATGAAACCACCTCTGAAATTATATGACAAAGTAATGTTGCTCTGTGCAACAATTGACCTATTTTCATTAACAATCTTTCTTCAGAAGAATGCTAAATTAACCAAAACAAAAGAATTACTACTTGTGCTCTGATACCACATGACATGCACATGACGAGAGGGGAAAAAGGAGAATGAAGGCAAGAATGACATAAGCAGACATGAAAAAGTAGGTACCTTTTCGGTTCAGCTATCATTATTTCAATCTCTGCCAATTGCATATCATCCAAGTCATTCATATAAATATTCACGTCACCAACCATTGCTGTAAATGGCAACAACAAAAAAATAATAATTAAAGAATAACCAATGTGAAATTGCAAGTAGGACAACACAAGAACTTCTATTATCTGATAAACAATTTCCTTCTCCCCTAAAAACTAAAATGGATTTTAGATAAAGATACCTACTAATATGGATCTTGGAGAACCCAAGCAAATATTAACTTCTCATGAAAAGTACTGATTAACCTTACGACTAAGATATATTCACTTTCTGTACTTGTATTATTATGTGTACAAATAACTCCAGTAATTTTTAGGGCTTGCCACTTTACATAATACAGTTAGTTTCTTTTATAGAAAATCTCCAGATGCTTGTGCTTATAGAGAAATGTACATGTGGAGGTTGAAGTATAAACAAATCTAAATTGGAGAAGAAACTCGAATATTAAAAGAAACAACCTAAAACAACTACTAATTTTAGGTAAAATGGAAAAAAGACAAACCACAGTATTGAAGTTGAAAAAAATTTCAAGAAAATGACAAGAGTCATGCACAGTGGATTGTTCATGTCTCATCCTTTGCAATTAGTATCATCATAAAATCCACCGTAATCTGCAGCTGCTCACAAGAGGACAGGCTATGCACTGGTGTGATTTTACTAGTCATTGGTGAACATGGACATTTTTCACTAGTCCGGATGAACATTCATTCGGGCCTCAAACCTCCTCGCCCCCCTTCTCCCCCAACCAATTGTAATTGGTGAGACATGGCGGAGGGCTAAAGTAATTACTGACAGAGCTCAATACCAACCTTCAACACGAGGATCCCCATGAACAAATTCTCCCTCTACTAATTCCTTATCAAGCACAATAAAAGTGCGTTCTGCAAAATGATATGCTCAAATCCATCAAAACAAAAAATTCTCTTGAATAATCGCAATCAAAGACTAATATTAGTGGATGACAAAGAAAGGCAAGCAAAACAAAGACATAACAATTGAGTAAATTGTGACCGAAGACAAAAGCAACTAAAACACATGTATAGCATACATAAATTAACAAACATATATACATATACCACATAGAAAGAGAGAGAGAGAGACTAACTGAGAGGGTCCTGGGTCCAAGAGAGCTGCATCTGGTATTCCTGATCAAGAGAAAGGGGTTCGGAGCCGGTGGCCTGGAGGAGACCATGGTCCTGCATCCAGTTGTGGTACTTTGGGACGTGTGCTTCCATGTATGGCACCAGAATCACTCTTTTACCCTCCAGACTCACCCCCATACTCTCTGCTTCTTTCAATCAGAATCTATCAAACCTGCTCTTGGACCAGCATCAGGAGCACGGATTTGGTTACACTCTGCGCCAAAAGAAATCAGTCAAGGATCGAGGAATTCAGAAGCGGAAGAAGAAAACGACATCGTCTTGTGTCGACATGTCCAGGTTGCTTAAGTTAGAAACTGAAGAGATTACGACATCGTTTTGCAACGGTGAAATCAACGGAGAGCTTCTGTTGCCAAATTTGCCTTTGTGCTTGCAAATAATTACATTCGAGTCATACTCCTACTAAAATATATGAGTTGAAATAACGTTTAAATTACTGTAATTTACATTGTTTTTGTGATTAAATTTTTTTATCTTATTGGAAAGTAATATTAAAATAGTTTACATTATAAAAAAAAAAAATTGAATTATATCAAAATCACTTGTAATATGAAGAGAGAGGAGGAGCAAGTAATGTTATTAAAAAAGATTTTCTTTCTACACCAAAGAGGTGGGTTCATGTTTTAATAAAATATTATAAAAATATAATGTCATTAAAATAATTATTTATTTTTTAAAATAAAAATTTAAATATTTAATGTCTACCACTAAAAAAGAAAAAAATAAATAATAACAAAAAAAATGAGTGATAATAAGTCGGTTAGATAAGTATAATTAAATGTAGAAACCAAAAACATACAATATTACAAGTATGCAATTCCCACTCAAGAAGCAAAGTGAATAAGAAGGCTCATCATTAGAATTAGAAAGGAGAGGAGAAAGAGTGTGGTGAGGACAAAGGTTTCCAATTATTTGTCCTGCAACATCAAGAGGAAAACCTAATTCAAAGACCTACAAGATGGAAGACCCAAAATTGCACTAACTTGAAAATTCACCAAACAGTAAGATTTATATGTAAGGGAATTACTTTTTATAATATTTTCCTTTTATCTTAAAAAAACTAATCC
>NW_019014304.1:31242-44581 GCF_000150535.2 Carica papaya | reverse complement strand
ATTTTATCATTATTTTTATTTTTATTTTCATTAAATTAAATTAAATTAAATAAAAATCTAAAAAATTCAAATAAATAAAAATAAAAATAATAAGATAAAATAAGAAAAAAAAAACACTTGGGTGTTACACAACGAGAAATTTTTGGAAATCTATAGACCGAGACCCTATCCCAACAATTTGCATTACTTGGACAATGTCTAGATCTCGTTATCATTAATTCCTCTATTCACATGCACCAAACTTAGTTCTCAATACCAAAGTTACCAAAAGATCATCGAAGTTTCAAGATTTGTTTTGGGTCAGGGGAACAAAATGTACTTATAAATTTTCTCGCGCGATCCCTCACCAAACAAAGTCCAAAATGCTAAGGAAATGCCTTAAACAACTTGTATTTATGCTAAATCTTCTGGGGTCAGTAAGTGTACCTAAGAGTTTCGTGCAATTTCATTTCAAGCACCATTCATTCTTAACATCGTTCTAATCACTCGGGCATTTTAATATCTTTAAACTATATTTTTTATGCACTAACTAATTTAAATAGTAAGGAAAATAAAAATAAAAATATCTTTGAAGGTTCTATTAGGGAATGTACGAGAGTATATTTAGGTTTCGTGTGTCAGGAGGTTCCTCTTGTTCCCTCTGAGCCTGGATGAGTGTTTTAGTTCCCACAAGCTCAATAATTTCTAGTTGAAATTACCACGACGGATTGAAATGAATAGTAGTGGAGGAAAGAGGAAGAATCATATCAATTTTTGGAGGTGTGTCACAAGACAACCCAACAAGGTCCCTCAGTTTTCACAATGGTCTGGAAGGCTCACGGTTTGCGACTCTTTTTCTTCCCTCTTTTGGTTTTTCTTTTCAGCTACGACGATGGCACTGTACCACCTCCCTCTCTTTTCCCTTCACTCGCGATGACTCACTCACTCTCTCTGTCCCTTAATCACACTTGATTACCTTTTCCTCTTTCCTCTTTGTCCCTTCGTGATGACCACTGATTCTCCCTTCACTCTTGCTCACAGATCAGTCCCTCATTTGGTCTCCTTTTGGTCTCCTTTTATTCTTTTATTGTCACTCACTTCCTTGGTGTTGATCCCACACTTACCCAATCGCAATCTTCCTCCCTCACTCCCAATTGGCCTCCTCTCTCTCTCTCTCTCTCTCTCTCTCTCCTTACTTGACGACAACTACTCTCCAAAATTGGGAAACTTAGGTTTTTCATAAAAGATCTGGACTGTTGTTTGATGGGGGAGTATTTTAGTCTTTTCACTTGAGGAAATAGTTCTTGATCATCAGATCATGACTCCTTAAATCATGGTCATTAGATCTAGTGTTTTTTAAGAATTTTTAGGTTTTTTTACACCTCTTTAAATCATGACCATTAGATCTAGATAAGACAATCTAAGTTGTTAATGAGATCTTTAATCTAGGTCATCCATTTTTTTAGACGGGAGGCAAATCTAATCATTTATTCATAATCCATATGAGAAACAATCTTAGCTATTTGATCAGTTTGGTCAGGAAACCATCATGGTCGTTCGATAAGCTTTTAGATGAGAATTGATCACAACCACATGATCGGTTCGGCCAGGAAACCATCATGGCCGTTTTATCACCCGTGACATGCATGATACTATGGCTTTGTCATTTTCACATGTCTACTACATCGAGCGCGCAGATTGGTGCCCTGGACACGTCAGGCTTGATGTGTCCCATCTTTCTAAAATTATAAAAAAGCCCTAAAAATGAGAATATTATTCACTTAGATCCCTATTTCAAAATTGGAAAAAGGTCCCAATTGCAACGTTTTCTTGCATTTGGTCCCTTGGACCTTCAATTTATTATTTTTTCTTTTATTTACAGTTCTTTCCAATTTGTTTTCGGTTCACTTATTAATTACTTTTCTTATTTGTATCCTGAATAGGTGAAATTAATTTTATTTTGATAAAACTAGGCCAAAAGGAATTTAAACTAAAAAAATTAGGGAAAATTTTATTTATCTCTGAAATTTCAATAATTTATGAGTTCATGTACGAATGAGGTGTTACAGCAGCTCCTCTAACAAGACTCACAAAGAAAGATGTCAAATTTGAATGTGATGACGCTTGTGAAAGAAGATTCACATAATTCAATAATCGGTTGACCACTGCACTTATGGTAACATTACCCAATGGAATTAGAGGATATGTCGTCTATAGTGACACCTCCTATCAAGGTTTGAGTTGTGTGTTAATGCAACATGACAGAGTTATAGCTTATGGATTAAGATAATTGAAGACCCAAGAGCAGAACTACCAAACCCATGACTTAGAACTTGCTGCTATTGTTCTTTTCTTGAAGACTTGTGTCATTACGTATAGGGAAAAATGTTTAAGATCTATATTAACCACAGGAATATAAAGTATATCTTCATGCAAAAAGATCTTAACATGCACCAAAGATGATGGATGGAGCTCCTAAAGGACTACGCTTGTAAAATTGTATACCATATGGGTAAAAGCAATATAGTAGTAGATTCATTTAGTAGAAAGAATGCACGTACACTGACTTATTGATGGTTTATGAATAGAAATTATTAGAAGCTATATAAGGAATTCAGCTTCGAGATTAAAAACATGGTGCGTATTTGGCTATCCTAAGAACTTAGCCCCTAATACTTCAGAGAATTAGGGATGCTCAATTGACAGATCCTACACTGATAGCCATAAGGAGGGACACATAGTAGCAAGGTTTGAATTTTGAATTCAAGATATCTGAAGATAGGTTACTCAGGTTTAAAGGCATATTTTATGTTCTTAACATTTGATGAATTGAAAAAAGACATCTTAGTAAAAACTCACCATCTAAAGTTGGCCATATATCCAGATAGTACTAAAATTTATCAAAACATGAGACCCTGGTTTTGGTGGAACGACATGAAAAATGACATTACTGCGTATGTTTCTAAATGTCTTACTTATCAGCAGGTAAAAACAAAGTATCGACGACCAGGTGGTCTTTTACAACCATTATAGATCCCATAATGAAAATGAAAATACATCACCATGGGCTTTGTGATAGGATTGCCCAAGACCTGTGTAGTACATAGCGGTATCTGCATGATTGTTGATAGGTTAACCAAGTCTTCTCTGGATAAATTGATGGATTCCCTAAATAAATTGGCTAGAATTTACATATGGGAGATAATAAGATTGCATGGAATTTTAGTTTCAGTGGTGTCAAATAAAGATCTCATATTTACCTCCAGGTTTTGAGTAAGCTTCCAACAAGCAAATGGCAACGAATTATCCTTCAGCATTATTTTTCACCCTCAGACGAATAGCCAATCAGAGAGAATTATTTATAAATTGGAGGATATGTTGTGAGCTTGTATTTTGGATTTTGGAGGACATTAGATGATCACCTACCTTTAATGGAGTTTGTT
Source organism: Carica papaya (assembly GCF_000150535.2). Next base: position 41,159 of record NW_019014304.1, on the reverse strand, counting down.
TATAACAATGGTTACCAAGTAAGCATTGATATGATTAAATGGTTGATCTTATAAATTATCGATCTGATGGGAAGAGGTAGGACATAAAAGATTGATTGGTCTAAACTTGGTAGATGAAACTACAATAAAGATTCTAAGGATAAGTGGTACGAAACTCGAGATCAACAGCGTATGCTACGATATTTATCGTATCATCAGGCTTATGACATGCAATGAAGGGTGTCATCTTATTAAATCTACCCACAACAACAAATATGTTATCACTACCTCTCTTGGACGTAGGAAATTCTAATAAAAATCTATAGATATGTCTATCCAAGGTGTTATCGGTATAAGTTTATAATTTATGAGGTAAAACTCTATATTTGGCATGTTTACATGCAGTATACATACTACAAATGCACTCAACATCTTTCCTCATGTTAGGCCAATAAAAATTATCACACAATATGTCTAGAGTTTTACCTCATAAATTATAAACTTGTACCTATAACATGCTTACATGCACTATACATACTACAAATGTGTTCAACATCTTTCCTCATGTTAGGCCAATAAAAATTATCACACAATATGTCTAGAGTTTTAGCTACCCCAAAATGTCTCATCAATCCCACACTATGAGCCTCACGCATTAGTAATTCCCTAAGTGAACAGTTAGTCACACATAACTTACCGTCCATAAGGAGAAAACCATCATGCCTATAAAAGTTCTGGAATGTGGAATGCTCAAATGCATGATAAACTCTGGAAAAATCATTATCATTAGCAGACATCTCCTCAATATGTTCAAATCCTAACAAGTTAGAGTTAAGTATAGAAATCAAAACATACATGCAAGATATCCATGGGTACGCATGTGGGCCATCTTCCTTGGGTGTGGGCTATCCATGGGTACAACATCCTTAGGTCGTGGACCATCTCGGCCATAAGGCCTTGTGGCCTTCTCGAGTGGGGCCTAAATTTTGGACTTTCTTGTGATTCTTCAAGCCCATTAATCTTACTTGGGCCTTAAGTCTTTTAACTTGAACAAACTTGTTCCATCTCTTAGAATAATCCCGATTAGGAAAGTAGTCAGGGATGAAATTACTTTCTTGTCCTGGGCGTTCTCATTTAGGAAACCATAACTTATTTCCCTAGTTGAGTCAGAACCTGTTGGATTCCTCCTCGATGAAGATTGGCATCCTTGACACTAAATTTGGGCTATCTAATATCACATCAGTTAGTCTCCATCTATTCTCTTAATGGAGATCACTTGATCCCACCAAATAAGTACATAATCTGTGAATTTAATTACTGCTAGCTTTACTTTTTTGGCTTTATGTAGAAATTTAGGAAAAAATATTTACTTTATTTCTACGATATTTTTAGTGTTACAAATGATTCATATATATACAAGAATTTCTAAGTACAAATAAAGAAATTTTCTTTATAATAAGGATTCTAAATAATTATAAAAAATTAATGATAAGAGCTATACAGAAAAAATATCATAATTATTTAAGTAACAAAATATTCATGTCAACACTCCCTCTTAAGTTAGTACGAAGATATCACACATACCCAACTTGCATATCAAGTTTTGAAGAGTTTTGTTGCAAAGTCCTTTAGTGAAGATATCTGTCACCTGATTGCTAGAAAATACATGATATAAGTATAAGGAGAAATCAACCACTTTCTCTTTTATGAAGTGATAGTTAATCTCAATGTGTTTCGTCCGGTCATATTGAATTTGATTTTGGTCAATACTAATGGTTGTTTTATAATCATAAAATAATGATAGACTTTCTTTTTTAAATAGTTTTAATTCATTCATTGACTTCTGCAACAATAATAATTCATATTCCTCTTAAGCCATTACTCTATATTTTGTTTCAGTAATGCCCATGGAGGTAGACATTTTTTACATCAAACTAGTGTAAGTCCTAATCAAGATTAGCAACACAGGATAGTAATATTCTGATTGTTTTCATTTTTGTGACAGGTGTAAAGGTTTATTGATAGTCAACTCCATAAGTTTGAGTATACCCTTTAGCTACTAATCTAGCTTTATATCTTTCAATCCACCCATCTGCTTTGTGTTTTACAGTGAACACCCACTTATAACTAACCATATTCTTTTCTTGTGGGTTGAAACAAACTCTCATGTTTCATTTTTTACCAATGCTTTCATTTCTTCAATCATCGGTTCCTTCTATTTGGGATATATTAGAGTTTTTCTCTAATCCTGTGAAATAGACATTGAGAAAACAAACGAGACAAAAACTCTATATGAGAGAGATAGAGAGTCATAAGAGACAAAGTTAGACATAGGATGTTCAGTACAAGTTCTGATTCATTTTCTAAGAGCAATGGGTTTATCAAATAATTCACAAGACGAAAATGACTCACTAGTATCTTCAGGAACTGAAGAAGATTCTTGAACTGGGATAGACTGCATGATGGCTTTTTCTGTCTTATCTCTCCTTGAATACCTCTTGAAGTCTAGTTTATCTAATCGTCTAACATTTTCTCCTTGAATAAGATCTTCTGATATGGAATTCTCCATTTGAATATGACTATCAATAGTGACTGAACTGGGCATCACCTCTTCCATTTCACTCTTATCCTGAAGAGGTGTTAGGATGAAGCTAAACTATGGTTCGAATTCTCTAAAAGTAACATCCATAGTCACAAAATATTTTTTAAATGATGGATGATAAAACTTGTAGCCCTTTTGAGTAGGAGAATATGCAACAAATATACATATGAGAGCTCTAGGTTCAAGTTTACTCACATTTATAGCATAGACAAAACAAACATATCCAAACACTTTAGGGGGAACAATATAGGAATTTGTACATTGCAAAACCTCCAGAGGACTTCTAATATCAAGAACCCACAAAAGCATTCTATTAATAAGGTAGGCAGCTGAGAGAACTGTATCTCAGATTTATGGTGAACATTAGTGATCGAACTACCTTTAATATGTGTCTGTTTTTTTTTCAACAACCTCATTTGGTTCACTAGTGTAAGCACAACTTGTCTGCTAAATTATCCTATTAAACTCTAAGTAGGCACGGAATCTACCATCCATATATTATATACTATTATCTATTTTTAGAATTTTAACTTGAGAATCAGACTGTGTATATACCATTTTATGAACTGACTAAAAGTAGAGAACACATTACTTTTGGCTTTTAACATATAAACCCATGTTAATTTAGTACAGTAGTCAATGAAAGTAATAAACCATCTATGAGTAGATAAAGATGTATTCTGAATAGGTCCCTAAACATCAGAGTGAATGGTTATAAAAGGGTAGAACTTCTATGGTTACTCATATGATATGAACTCCTTCTATGTTTAGGTAGCTCACATGTATCACAAAATAAGGAATCTATAGAAGTTCTTTTAAACAATATGAGATATAATTTTTCTACAGCAAAGAAAGAATGATATCCTAACCGTTTATGCAATTGTAGGATTTTTCTATTGACATCTTTATCTTCGAAGGTAGCTTGATTCTAATTGACAATTCAACTTCTATTCAAGACATATAAGTCATCCTGCAATCTACCAGGGTCAATCCTCTTTCTTGTTTGAAGATATTGAGATTACTATTTTTAACGTACCGATAGTTGATGAATGGTTACCGGAACTTGTAGCAACTAATTTCTTTACTCCTGTCATTATTTTAAAACATATATGAAGATAAAGAAAGAATAATACCCAGCTACAAATCTTAACGAGATAGAAAAATCTGAAGCATGCCAAAAAAATGCTTCAGCACCAATTGAGACAAAAAATCATTGCAAGACTAGAGGAGATCACTAGAGACAAGTCTGTCCAGTGAGACAGGAGATCACCAGAGACATGTCTGTCCAGTGATAAGTTTGGAGCCGGAGACAGAGGATGGCAGGCATTGTGGCAGACTAAATCGCGATCGAATTTTGGTAAAAAAAATGAGCAGACTCGTTGATAGCTCGGCTAGACGTGGTCACACGACTGGAAAAGAAAAAAATAAAGATTGCTTGCGGTAGTGTGAAAAGGATCTGCTAGTGTGAGGGATTGTGTGACTGAAGCTGAGCGGCATGTCTCGTGCACAAAATACAGTGCACGAAATTAAAAGGCCGTGTTGAGCTTGTAGTGCACGAAATCAGGTAAAAAAAATGTTGGGATTTGTAGCATCAACTGGCGAAACAGAAGATGTTGCGAATTAGATGGTCGTGCGTAAAGGAGCAATGGTAAATCAACCGTCCACGAATAGAGAACTGAGAAGAGCAGGTTGGGTGCGGCCAGAAAAGAAAAACACTGTGAATAGAGGTTGTGCGTGAGGAAATAGCGTGAAGCAAATAAGTCATGCTATGTTTTACTTTTTAAAACCAAGTTTGACCAAACAAGTTCACCCAAACTAATTCAGTCTCTTCCAAATCAGTTTTTATTACTTCAAAATGGTTTCCTAAAATTTTTTCCCTTTTTTTTCTACTTTTATAATCAACAAGAAAATTGAAGGCTACCAATCCCCTTATGAAACTTTTGTTATTGGGTTATCCATATACTTCACATGTTCTAGTAATTCATATGGCATTATCAAATGTTATAAATCTTGGATAAAAATCTAATATTATAGGAAAACTATAAATATATGGAATGTTAAAGAAGAAAACGAGTCATTCCTTATAGATGATAGAATTGAAAAAACTTTCTTGGTTGTGGTTAAGTACAACCAAGCTGTTAAAACAAAGAAAGATTTGAAGCATTCTCCAATGTTTCAAACCCTAGTGCATTGTGAAAATAAAAGAAGTTTATCATTCATGAGGATTCTTGCTAGAACCTTATTTCACTATCTATAGTTAAAAGACTCAATCTTCTTAAATGTAACCAAATCCAAAACTATCTAATACCAGTCTTTTGGTAACTCAATAACCTTCTTTTCAATTTGTCATAGAACCTATAGTGATTCAATCTTATGTATTATTGTTCCTAGAATATTCACATATATTCTTCTAAGTAGACCTTGACTTTACGATTGACATATTGAAGTTTTTGGAGAAAATAAACTTTTAATTTTATTTCTTATTTCTTGTATTTATATTGGGAAGATATATATAAAGTAATTATCCTTATTCTAATTGAACTCTAATTATAGGATATAATTATACTATTAGAACTCTAATTAATATAGTATTCTACTTAGCGTGAAATCTTTATCAACACTCCTCCTCAAGTTAGTACAAAGATATCACATATGCCCAACTTGCAAATAAGGTTCTTAAGAGATTTGTTGCATAATCCTTTAGTGAAAATGTCAGCAACCTGGTTGTTAGAAGATACATGATAAGCATAGAGAGTCACCAACTACCTTCTCTTTTATGAAGTGTCGATCAATCTCAATGTGTTTTATTTTTTCATGTTGAACTAGATTATGAGCAATACTAATTGCTGCTTTATTGTCACAAAACAGGGATAGTTTTTCGTCTTTAAGCAGTTTTAACTCCCTCATTAACTTTTGCAACCATAGTAATTCATTACTCCTTGGACCATTGCTCTATATTCTTCTTCAGCACTAAAGTAGGCAACCACACTTTGTTTCTTACTTTTTCATGTGACTAAGTTGCCTCCTACAAGTGTTCAGTAACCTGTAGTTGATCTTCTATCATTTAGGGACCCAGCCCAATCGACATATGTAAATGCTTCTGTTTTAAGGTGACCATTCTTATAAAAGAGTAGTCCTTTTCTTGGTGCAAACTTTAGGTATCGTATTATACGGAAGACAATATGTAAATGAGTCTCACGAGGATCATGCATGTACTGGCTCACAAGACTAACTACATATGCTATAACAAGTCTGGTATGTGAGAGATAAATGAGTCTTCAAACTAGTCTCTAGTATCTTCCCAAGTCAACTGATGTACCACTACCTGCTTGCAATATGTGATTGCTCTTAATAGGTGATTTTGTCCACTTGCTACCCATCATACCAGTCTCTTCTAGTAAGTATAGGACATACCTCCTTTGAGAAATGAAGATCCCTTTATTTGATTTGGCAACTTCAATTCTCAAGAAGTATTGTAATTTTTTTAAATCTTTTATTTCAAACTCTTGAACAAGAAGTTCCTTCATCTGAGCCATCTCCTTTGCGTCATCTCTAGTCACTACAATATCATCCACATAAACAATGAGAAGAGTGACCTTACCCTCACAATGTTTGATAAATAAAGTATGATTCACATTTCTTTGTTGATATCCAAAAGATATCATAACTCTTCTAAACCGTTCAAATGATGCTCTTGGAGATTGTTTCAATCTGTATAAGGCATTTTTTAATTGGTAAACTTTTTCTTGCATCCTCTCATCTTTAATTCTATGTGAAATTTTTATGTACACCTCTTCCTCTAAGTTTCCATGGAGGAATGCACTTTTACATCAAACTGCTATAGATCCCAATCAAGGTTAGCTACACAAGACAAAAGTATCCTAATTGTATTCATCTTTGCAACAGGTGCAAATATCTCCTGATAATCAATCCCATAGGTCTAAGTAAATCCTTTAGCCATTAATATAGCTTTGTACCTTTCGATCGATCCGTATACTTTGTGTTTTATGGTGAACACTTATTTGCAACGAACTATCTTCTTTCCCTGTAGAGGTGAAACAAGTTTCCATGTTTCATTCTTTGTTAATGCTCTCATTTCTTCAATCATGACTTTCTTCCACCTGGGATCTCCTAAAGCTTCTCTCCAATCCTGTGGAATAGACACAGAGGAAACAAACAAGACAAAGGCTCTATAGGAGGGAGATAGAGAGTCATAGGAAACAAAATTAGATATAGGGTGCTTAGTGCAAGTTCTCGTTCCCTTTCTAATATCAATAGGTTTATCTGACAAATCACAAGAGAAAGATAACTCACTAGTATCTTTTGGAACCAAAGAAGATTCTTGACTTAGGACAGACTGCATATTGAATTTTTTAGACTTCTCTCTCTTTGAATAACTTTTCAAGTCTGATTTATCTAGACGTCCAACATTATCTTATTATCTTCTTTATTAAGACTTTCTGCAATAGAATTTTCCCTCTGGATATGACTCTCAATTGTTACCCACTTCTTCCTTCTCACTCTCCCCCTGAAGAGGTATTGGGTTTGAGTTGAAGTAAGAATCATTCCCACTAAAGGTAATACTTATAGTTACAAATTATTTTCTAGATGGTAGACAATAACACTAGTAGCCTTTTTTGGTAGAAGAATATCCAACAAATACACACTTAAGAGCTCTAGGTTCTATCTTACCCACATTTCTAACATAAATAAAGCACACACATCCAAACACTTTTGGGGGAACAATGTAGGAATTTTTTTCTTGCAAAACCTCCATAGGATTTTTAAAATTCAGGACCCATAAATGCATTCTATTAATAAGATAGATAGCTAAGAGAACTGCATCTCTCTAGTAACTCTTTGGTAAATTCATGATAAATATTAGTGACTGAGCTATCTCCAGTATGTGTCTATTTTTTCTTTTAAAAACCCTATTTTGTTCACTGGTATAGGCACAACTTATCTAATAAATTATCCCATTTAACTCTAAGTATGTACGAAACCAACTATTCATATATTCTGTACCATTGTCAATTCACAGAATCTTAACTTCAACACCAAACTGTATACATATCATTTTATGAAAAGACTGAAAACATGAAAATACATCTCTTTTTTCTTTTAACATATAAATCCAAGTTAATCTAGTATAACAGTCAATAAAAGTAACAAACCATCTATGACAAAAAAAAGGTATTTTGACTAAGTCCCCACACATAAGAGTGAATAGTCATAAAAGGATCAATACTTCTATTATTACTTAAATACTAAGAGTTCCTCTTATATTTAATAAGTTCGCATGCATCACAAAATAAACACTCCATAGAAGTTCTTTTAAATAAGTTAGGATATAATTTTTCTAAAACAAAAAAGGAAGAATGTCCCAATTGTCAGTACCATTGTAATCTCTCCATATTGAATTCTTTATTCCCAATGGTTGCTTGATTTCAAATTAAGTTCAAATATATATCTAAGACATATAAGCTATCTTGTAGTCTACTAGCGTCAATCCTCTTCCCGATTTGAAGATCCTGAAAGATGCAATGATCAAGAAAAAATTCAATTTTACAGTTGAGATATCTAATTATGGCACTAATAGATAAAAGATTATTAAAAATATTAGGCACATGTAAAACTAAATACAGTATAATAGTTGGAGTACAATTAATGTAAAACATTAGGGTTTGGTTTCTTTTGTAGTTGAGAACCAACTTTGGCCTATTTTGTTTATTTTAGAATTTTTTTCAAAACCCTAAAATAGTCTTCCTTTGGCTCTGATACATTGAATTTTTTGGAGAAAATAAATTTCTAATTTTATTTCTTATTCCTTGTGCTTACATTTATAAGATATTTATAAAGTGGTTATCGTTATTCTAGTTGGACTCTAATTATAGGATATAGTTATACTATTAGAACTCTAACTAATATAGTATTCTACTTAGCATGAAATCCTTATCAACAGTTAAAAAAAGAAATTTTTCATCTAACGGGTCATACTCACTCTTAATAAATGTATATTGTCTAACTTGCTTATTTTGTCCGGCCTTGCAATTATAGCTAGCATGGCAAAAAAGCTAGGGGCATTATAATGTTGTTTTCTATTGAATGGTTCTAAAGAATAAAGGAGGTTCAACCTAATGGCTAGTGACGATGTTAAGCTTCCCTGTCAAAGGGATGGGCTAGACAGTAGATCTCTTGTTAAATTAGACAAAGCTTTTCTTGTAAAATAATTATGGCAATACATGAATTATGAGGATAAAATGTCCTAGAAAATGATCTGAACAAAGTTTGGACTTGACGAGTAATGGCTTAGAGGGTTAAGTAGTCTAGAGTTACGCATGTCTTGGGTCTTTGGAAAAAAAATCAACTTCTGTTGAAATGAGTTAAAATATGTCCATGGACATATTTAAGACAAGTTTGTGGTGAAAATCGTCCATGGACATATTTTAGCAGTAATAGTAAACAATTTATCTTAATAAATAATAATAGTAAACAGTACAATTAAATAAATATTTTGTCATCTTTTATATAAAAGAAGAAGATTTACGAGGGAAAAAAATGAAAATAATGCAATATATACTTAGAGAATAAGGAATCCTCCCTAAAAAATCATAAAAACAAAAAGAAGAAAAAAACCTTAACAAAGTGATATCACATTATGAGCTACAAATAATAGCATTCCAACTATAGTAAAGTGCTGAAATACTAGTACAATGATTGTGTCCATGCACTTCAGCCCAAAGGGCAGTCAGAAAGGTAACTTTGTCCCATAACTCATAAAAAGATGTATGATGGTCATTTAGGATCTGCATTTTTTGAAAGAGCCATAAACACCACAACCCAACAAATATATCCCTTTGCCAAAGAGGCTTGGCATTTTCCTTAACTCTTTTCCATTAATAAAAGAGCATAACAGAATTTCCCTATTTGGGGGTTAACCCAGTTCAGCTCGAAAATTATTGACCAAATTATACAACCTTGATGGCTCAAGAATCTAAATTCTATTATCAGGTTAAGGGGAGAGATGGATTAGCTTCAAAAGGTATAATAATGAAAGGATATCCATGTTTTCCTATTAGATGGGTGTCAGGTAAAGTGGAAGTTCTAAGAGAAACTTCCTATAGTATTTAAAGTGAAAGTGGATATATGAGCATTGTGTGTGGTGGAGAGGTTTATATAATCGAGGGAATTGGGTGCTAACGGTTGGTATCCCACCCAAGTATTACCCATAATAATATTCTAGATCCGTTTCCCACTTAAAAATAGGAGAGTGGAGTAAACAAGGTTCGAGCCTAGGAAGATGGATTTCTAAGGACTAAGATGAGTAATGGAACTT
>NW_019014304.1:0-12004 GCF_000150535.2 Carica papaya | reverse complement strand
CTCCATCATTGGCGGGTTTAGGCGACTCTGTGCTGTCTGCTAGGCTTGATATCCTTCAATATCAGCAATAATCCATCCAACTACTTCCTTGTGCTCCTGGAGCACTCTGATTAACCTGTCTTCTTCTGTTATGCTCAACTTGTTGGAAATTATTACCAGAAGAGTCTCTCATTCTCCCAAAAACATGTATTTCAAATGTTTGGGTAGTGGCTTAAGCTTCAGCTTGGGTGCCTGCAAAACATAAGGTAAAAGCCTCATGTGAGAAATAAGAAATTCAATATTTGGTGCATTACATTTTTGTTGTTTAAGCGCTTTTAGTTCAAACACAGTCTCCTGCAAATTCCTCTCAGCAACATAATCTTCCTTCAAAATCTCTAAGCTATCTACATTTATACCATTACAGAATACAACATTTAACTCATCACCATGGCACAAGTTAAAGCATTTCTGATTTATAGAATCTATAATATTGTTGATAAGGATTCTATAGTAAGTAGAGTATTAGGGTAGTTAAAGTTCTAATAGTAAATATATATCATGTAATTAGAATCCTCTTAGAATAAGGATAATTACTCTATACATATCTCTTAAGTGTAAACGCAAAGCATATAAGAAATAAAATTAGAAGATTATTTTCTCCAAAATCTTCATAGTATCAGAGCTAAAGTAAGACTATTTTAGGGTTAATTTCAAAATTTTTTCAAAACCCTAAAATAAGTAAAATAGGCTAAGTTGGTACTCAACTATCAAAAAAACCAAACCCAACATCACCCAAACAGAGTCACTGCTAAACCCCGGCTTGCACAACCATAGTTTTTGTGCGCGTTAGCCAGACACGCCGCCGGCAGCAGTGATAAAAACTACTATTGTAGTAGTGGTAAATAGGATCAAATACTTAGGGAATTTAAAACCACTATCCTTTTATAACAGTGATAAAAATAAAGGCTATGGGTTTTTGTTCCAACACAATACAAAGAATTAAAATGAATCAATAAAATTTAAAACAGAAAAATAGAGAATATTATCAATAAGTAATTGAAGTAGTAAACAGTTATGAATGGATATCAATTAAAGAAGTAGTTTGATTCCAGTTACAGGATTGATCATTGATGCAATGATCACTCACATCAACCTTCAGTAAACCAGTTCTAGTTATTTGAAGCACTCCTAACAACCAATCTTTTTTTAATCCTATATTAACTAAGAGACACTTGTTAGTTAATTCTTGTTGATAAATATAAAGAGTTAGGGAAGAAAAATACTACATATTTCTTGTATTTTATTCCATAGGTTTAAGGGTATATATACATAGAAGAGAGATCTAGATGTAGAAACATAAATCACCCTATTAATACTAGGAAATCAACTAATAATTACATAAGAATATTTTGTAATATATTTCGTAATATATTTTGAAATATTCTAATACTCTCCCTCAAGCTGAAGCATAAATATTAATCATGTCCAGTTTGTTATGAAGATATGTTAATTTAGATTCCATTCAAAGCATTTGTGAATATATCACCTAATTGTTCCCTTACTTTCACATAACCTTTAAAAATTAAGTTATCATGAATCTTCTCACGAATGAAGTGACAATTAATCTTAATATATTTTGTTCTTTCATGGTACACTGGATTTGAGACAATATGAAGGGCAGTTTGATTATCACACCAGAGTTTTACAGGTAATATGAGATTCAAACCCACTTCCTCTGAGAAGTGTTGTATCTATAAGATTTCACATGTGAACTGGGTCATAACTCTGTATTCGGACTCTGCACTGGACCGGGACACAACGGTCTTCTTTTTACTCCATAATATTAGGTTCCTACCAACGAAAATACAATAATCTGTAATGGATCTTTTATCAATTTTAGATTCAGCCCAACCAACATTTGCAAAATATTCAATGTGAGTGTGCCCATGATTGCTAAACAATATACCAAGTACTAGAGCACCTTTTAGGTTGCACAAAATTTGTTCCAAAGTTTCCCAATATTTGATTGTAGGTGCAGACATAAATTGACTAACAACACTAACAAACATGCAATATCTGGACGAGTCACTGTGAGATAATTTAGTTTTCCAACTAATTGTCTGTAATTTTTTAGATCATCAAGGGGGTCACCATTATTTTTAGTAAGGTATACATTTAGTATCATTGGTGTGTTACATGGTTTAGATCTCAACTTTTCAATTTTTTACAAGTAGGTCAAGTACATACTTCCTCTGAGACAAGAAAATCAATTTCTTGCTTTTTGTTACTTCTACTCCCAAGAAGTATTTTAACTTATGCAAGTCTTTGGTGTGAAACTTGGTATGTAAGAATGACTTGAGAAAGGATATTCCTACACAGTTATCTCCTATAATAACAATATCAATAACATAGATAACAAGACGTATAAGACCAATTGCTGACTGTCTATAAAAAATCGAGTGATCATACTCAAATTCCAAAACTATTTCTCTAAATTTCCCAAACTATGCACGAGGACTCTACTTCGAGCCATACAAAGATTTCTTCAAATGACGGACTTTCTCATACTCCTCTTGTGCAACAAATCCAAGTGGTTGTTTCGTATATACTTCTTCTAAGAGATCGCGTTGAAGGAATGCATTCTTGATATCTAACCGGTGTAAGGACCAATATCAAGATGTTGCAATAAAGATGAATAAACGGACAGATGTAAGTTTGACTACAAGAGAGAAAGTATCAGAATAATCTACCCTATAATTTTGAGCATAGCCATTTGCTATAAGTCTAGCTTTAAGTCTTGCTACTGAGACATCTAGGTTACTTTGACTAAAAGACCCATTTGCATCCCACAATTTTTTTTTCTTTGATAAATCCACCAATCCCAAATATAATTTCATCAGAGCATTTATCTCCTCAAACATCACATTATGCAAGATAGGATGATTCAAAACTTCTTTAATTGTCTTTAGTGTGGAAATTGAATCTATAAAAGCAATGGGGGGTTTGAGGCTGATTCATGAACCTAAGCCCACTATATCTAACTATTGGGAAATTGATTTTTAAATCATGCACAATCACAAACAAAGTAAAAGTAGAAAAAAAAAACAACACAGGATTTTTTGTGGTTCGGTAGTGTGCTTACATATAGGGACAAGACCAGCAAGAAAATATTTCACTATGATCAAAAGATAGTACATCACACATAGCTTAATAAATGTATATGTAGGGAGGTTATTAGGGTTTTTTTAAGTTATCATAATATACATAAAATTAATCCCTAGGATAATTACAAAAATATATTCATGATTAAAATCATCATAATTTAAGCCACATCAACAGATCTTCCCTTTGCTTAAATTCTCTTCAACATTAAATGAAATGACCTTATAATTTTGTCTTGTCATGATGCCTGCTCAGGGGCACTAGTGAGTATTACAAACTTCAACCAAGTTTAGGCAGTGCCTAAACTTGCTAACTGGGATTGCCTTCGTCATCATATCCACGACAGTTTCCTGTAAAGATACCTTACGCACAACTATGATACCTTATGATATAATATCCCGGATGAAGTAATATCTTACATCAATATGATTTTTTCGCTCATGGTGCATCTTGTTCTTGGTGAGATGTACGACACTTTGACTATCATAAAACACAGTAAACTTTTTATGTGTTAACCCAAGATCACTCATCAAACCCTAAAGCCAAATAGCCTCTTTTACTACTTCTCTTATAGCCATATATTCAGACTTTATGGTAAACAAAGGTACTGTAGCTTGCAACATTGCCTTTCAACTAATAACACTTCCAGATAGAGTAAACAGATAATCTGTCATAGATCTCCTCCTATCCAAATCCTCTACATTATTTGAATCCACATAGCCTACAACTGAGTCACTCATCTTGGCTTTGTCAAACATCATACCCATATATGATGTATCTTTTAAGTACCTTAGAATCCATTTCATTGCCTACCAATGTTGTTTCCCAAGATACATCATGTATCTACTCATTATACTAACTGCATCTGAAATATCAGAACGAGTACAAACCATGACATACATGATGTTACTTACAACACTCGAGTATGGAACATTGAACATATGCTCCATGTCTTCATCTGTCTATGGTGACATGTTTGGAGATAACTTGAAGTGAGCACCAAGTGGATCAGTTATGAGTTTTGTATTGCTCATATTGAAATGCTATAGTAACTTCTCAACATATGATTGCTAAGACAAGAAAAGTTTTCTAGTACTTCTATCCCGAGTTATCTCTATTCCTAGTATCCTCCTTGCAATACCCAAATCTTTTATCTTAAACTCTTCACCCAACTTCCTTTTCAGAGTATCAATATGTGATATACTTTTATAAGTAATAAACATGTCATGTACATATAATAGACATAACCATCTGAAAGTCTCTTATGATACACACAACTGTTATAGGTACTACGAATGAAGCCATTATGTCTCATGAATGTATCAAATCTCTTGTACCATTGTTTAGGCGAGTATTTTAAACCATATAAAGGTTTCTTAAGTAGACAAACATTTTTTTCCATATCTGAAATGACAAATCCCTCAGCCTGATTCATATAAATCTCTTCCTCCAATTCACCATATAGAAATGCAATTTTTACATCTAAATGCTCCAACTCTAAATCATAAAGAGTAAGCATAGCAAGTAAGACTCTGATCGAATTGTGATAGTTCAAAAATACCCTCGAGTTAATTTTTTAAGTTTGATATATTTAATTTAGCCTTTATATGTGTTTGAAAATGTATAATAATATTAGTAACATAGTTTGGAGTCAAACGGAAAAAAGATTGATAAGGATGAAAGAGCTAGAATAAGCATGAATATGTATGGAAAAAGGTGGAAACCTTTTAGATAAAGTAGTTTTAAATGAAGTGATATAACGAAAAGTTACAACTTTTAGATGAAGTGGCATGTGAAAAGTAGTAACCTTTTAGATGAAATAACATGTAAAAAGTAGTAACATTTTAGATAAAGAGGCATGTGAAAGTAGTACACTTTTAGATGAAGTGACAGGATGAAAGGTAGTACACTTTTAAATGAAATAGTATGACAGGATGGTGGCAACCTTTCTTTCATGGCTCCCCACTCTGATAAATAAGGGGATGGGAGAAGGGAGGAAGAGACATTCCAGATGAGAGAAAAATAGTGAGAAGCATAGAGGTGGGGAGAGAAGGAATACAAAGTGTGTGATTTTTTAGAGTATTATGAGGTTTTAGATAAAGACCTTAGGGAAAGTCTGTTAAATTTGTGAGAGTAAAGGAAGAGGAAGAGAAGAGGATGAAGGCTTACAGTCAAAAGAAGGTTATAAATCGTTAAAAATGTAAGTCTTTTCTTAAGTTTTGAACTTTTATTTCTCTTTAAATTTTAGAGTTAGTTTTTGAGTATTGTGTTGGATATTTTTTAGTTAAAAAAGTGATCAAAAATTAGTACGAAACTCTGCTGAATTTTGAGAGAAAAATATCATAAATAAAGGCAGAATTCTACTAGAATTAAGATTACGACTGCTAAGGACCTAAGGTAATTGGATATTATAGATTCATTAGACTATGTAGTTTTGAAGTATTTTACGTATTTTCAGTATAAAAATTTGAAAGTGTCTGAATTGTCTTTTATATTTTCTAAATAGGTATTTGTTAAAGTTTTACTTTAATATAAGTATTATTTCATTTTTTATTTTCGAAATTTGATTTTAATAAATATGCATCACTCATTATGAAAATGAGTTTTTCTAAAAATATTTGCATTATGCTAGGCTTCAATGTGGCCATACATAACCATTATTGTGTTTGGGTGTATTAGCAAAGTGATAAGTGTATATCTATACATAACCATTCTGTGTTCGAGTGTATGAAAAAATAGTCTAATTTGTGTGCCATAACCGTTCCGTGTTCGGGGGGTAATAGTATTTCAAGGTATTCATGTATGTTGTTACGTGTTCGAATACATGGAGAACTAGTGATAAGTACATGTCCCTACACATAATGTATAGTAACTTATTGATCCTCCATAATAGTGATGAAGTATACAACGAAGCAATTGTGAATCTGTTTTTTGATTTGTGCATTTATCTTATGATTCGTATATCTGTCTTGGAAAGATTATATGATATATTTTTATTTTATGTAAGGAAACTGTATATTGCATATACTATGTTGTGATTTCATAATATCGCTTATTGAAAGATTTTATCTCACCCCCCATATCACCCTCCAAATACCGAAGATATTGCTATAGAGTAAGCGGTGATATAGAGAAAAGTTTTTAAGATAGACTTTGAAATTCAGGTTATTATTTCATACTTTTGTTTACTAATGTAAGCCAAAAAATTTAGAGTCTCGAATATATATTTATGTTTTACATTTAAGGGATGTAATACTTTTTTTACTCTATTATGATTAATAAAGTTAAATTATTTTACTTAACTCGAGTCTATGTAATTTAAGCAAGTATACTCTGATTATTACCCAATAAAATGGGGTATGATCCGTGACAGGAACTGTGTTTCACAACTAGAGATAACATTTCATTAAAGTCGATCCCTTTTTGTTGAGTAAAACCTTTAGTTATTAATCTAGTCTTGTATCGAGGTGTTTCTGCCCTCGGGATGCCTTCCTTCTTATTGAAAACCCATTTACAGCCTATTACCTTTTGTTCTTTTAGAAATGGTATGAGCTTCCAAGTTTGATTCTTATTAAGTAACTCAATTTCTTCACCCATAGCACCAAAACATTGATCTGCATCTGAACTAGAAATAACTTCACTATGACTTGGTTCTTGTAAAATAACTATCTCTACAACTGTTAAGGCAACCCAACCAGATTTTCATACCCCTGTGGTGGTCTAATTTGTCTTCTCTCCCTGTTTGTTGCAATGCTATAAGATTATTGTTGATCAGTTGTACTACCTTGTACTATGTTTGACTGAGCTGCTAGAGTCTCAACCTCCACCTCTACTTGTTCTCTAACACTGAGATCTGATTGTGCTATTGTATTTTTTTTTAAATTATCTACAGAAGAATACTCATTAAATATCACATCTCTGCTGATAATAAACCCTGGAGACTTTGAATCACTATACTATAATATGTAAATTTTCACTCCCTATGCATACCCTAAAAATATATTTTTTTTCCTTCAGCTCAAGTTTGCCATCGCTTACATGAGCATAAGCAAGAAAATCAAACACCCTCAACTGAGAATAGTAAGCAAATGAACCAAACCTTACTTCAAAAGGCGTTTTGCACTCAATAGTTGTGAATGGAGATCTATTAACTAAGAAACAAGTGGTATTCACAGCTTCTGCTCAAAATTCTTGTCCCAAGCCTAAATGAGATATCATGTTTCGTGCTTTATCACAAAGTGTTATATTCATGCATTCTGCAATACCATTCTATTGTAGTGACCTAACACAAATGCGGTATCTCATTATGCCTTTTGTACTACATAAATTATTAAACTCATGATTATAAAATTCTAACGCACTGTTAGTTCTAAGACATTTGATCTTTCTCTCTGTCTTCTTCTCAATTGTGGTCTTCTATTTGACAAAAGTTTAAAATACATCTTCCTTATACTTTTAAAAATATACCCAAACCATCTTATAATAATCATCAATCAGAGTCATAAAATACCTGGTACCATATTTGGAAGGAGTTCTCTATGGACCCCATAAGTCATAATGGATATAGTCCAACTTATCCTTGGTCTTGCGCATTGCCTGTTTGTTGAACTTCAACCTGGCCACCTTCTCAAACACACAATGTTCACATAAATCCATGACTTCTTTTTTATAACTGTCCAATAGATTCTGTCTGCTAAACACAAATAGTCCATTGTCACTCATATGCCTAGGCCCATATGCCACAACTTGTCTGATTTTGATCACTGTTTTCTGATGCTACAGTAGCTTCCCCTAAAACTATATTGCCTTGAAGAGTATATAATCTAGATTTCAAACTGCCTTTCATGAATACCATTGAGCCTTTGCCTACTTTAAGAATACAATTCTCTGCATGAAATTTGTATCCTAGAGAATCCAAAGTAGGAAGAGAAATCAAGTTCCTCTTCTTCTGAAAAACATACCAACACTCGATGG
This sequence comes from Carica papaya, assembly GCF_000150535.2. The sequence goes on along the minus strand of NW_019014304.1, from coordinate 3,889 downwards.
TTCTGATAGCTCCATCAAACATTTTTAATCTGATGTCACCAATTCCATCTACAATCAACTGACTATTATTGTCCATGTATACAGTACCATTCATCTATTTGTATGTAGCAAACCAATGCTTGTGTGGACACATATAGAATGTAACACCAGTATCAAGAATTCAAGAATTCTTTCCATGACCAAAACTCACAGATAAGACTTCTCCATCACTACTGCTACCACTATCATAAGAATCGTTAACATCTGCTAAATTAGCATAGTTCTCTTGCTTCTTTCCTTTTTTCTCTCTCAACTTGGGATAATTTCTCTTAAAGTGACCCTGCTCCCTACATTCAAAACAGTTTGACTTCTTAGCTCTTGATTTAGATCTACCCTTTGACTTATTCATTCTCTGTGTTTTTGCCATGTTCATTAAACTCTCTCCTTTTGATCTATACTGTGGGAAGTTCTTTTTCAACTCCTTTGATTTTAATGCATTACTAACATTGTTTAGTAAAATATTGTCTTTCTCGTATAGTAGAGTATCAACAAAGTTCTCATATGATGGTGGTAGTGAACACAGTACAATTAGGATCTAATCCTCATTATCAATCTTGATATCTATATTATTCAATTCTATAATGATAGAATTAAAACATCAAAATCCTGTTGAGTAAACGTTCACTCATTTTCATATTATACAGTATTTTCTTCAGTTAAAGGCAATTCATTAGCGACCTACAGAATATAATTCTTCTAATTTCTTCCACACAACTGAAGTGGAAACTTCCCCAATAATTTTCCGTAGAATATTATCAGTTACACTCAAGAAAATCACACATAGGGTTCTATCTTGCATATCTGTCTTTTTGTCTTTCTCATACCATATGGGAATCTTTCTTCAACTGCCTTCCATAATCCTTGTAGTACAAAAAATGAACTCATTCTAATTTTTCATAAGCTGAAACTCGTTTTACCATCAAATATTTTTACCTTATACTTTTTGGATACCATTTTGTATCCCTAAACTGTGTACAAAAACAGAAAAATAGAAAGAAATAATACTGTAAAAAAAATTAAAAAAATACTCATAGGGAAGAAACATCACGCAGAAAAATGCCAGAGCACCGCATGTGCCTCGACCTGCCTCTACGTGCCTCCACACATCATCACACACGGGCACCTCTCGCTATTACCGGAAAACACCACAACACAACAGAAAATGCTGGCGATTCCAAAACTGGCACAAATATGTTGACATTCTGTCAAAACAATATCGAAAAAATGCTTTCGTGCAAAGCCGAGCGCCACGACTTTTCTTATTTTCCGATGCACTTTCGCCGTTCGATCTATCTCTGAGTCTTCTGGTTTTACGCACAGACAAGGTCGAGAAGTGGTTCACGCGAGGATTGGGCTCCTTCTACAGCCTCCATGTATTGGCAGGTGCAGTCTTCTTCCTTGTTGGTGTACACCTACAACTTCGTTTAGTTTTCTTTCGTCGCTAGATGCCGCACGTTTCGTGTTAACAGATCTGGCTTTTTGTCTCTTGCTACAATATCTTTACCATGAACTGTCATCACCATGCGGTTTGTCTTCTTCAAACTGTGTTTGGCCAAAAACTGATCTTATTTTTTCTTTTTTTATTTTTTCTCACTAAAAGATATGTTTTCTCTCTCTAACCCAGCTCAAACTCGAGCTCTGATACCACTTGTTGGAAAATTGATCCCTAAATCATGCACAATCATAAACAAAGTAAAAGCATAAAAAAGTACAATATAAGATTTTACATGGTTCGACAATGTGCATATATCCACAAGCAAGACCAGTAAAAAAATATTATACTATGATTAAAAGAGAGTACATCACCAATAGGTTAGCAAACCTATATATAGGGAGGCTACTATGATTTTTTTAAGTCCCCAGAATATAAATAACATTAATCCCTATGATAATTATAAAAATACCCTTATGATTAAAAGCATCATAATTTAAGTCACATCAATCACTAACACAACTCAAACTCGCCACAATCACGCAGTGGGTTTGATTCTTCTTACTTTTTCTAGTTGTATCAGACTTGCAAATTATCCAACTTATATTTGGCTCAATCATATTTTCATGATGGTTCTGTATTTGCATGCTTGTAGCTGTTGGTGTTTGTTAGAGCATAGACTTGAAGAGTAAAAACAAATGCATACACAATTAATTAAAGATGAAGAAGATGAGTAAATTTATAGATGTAGTGTGCCATGCACGATCGAGCTAATAATAATTGATGATGGAGTGAAAAAGAAGAGGAAAAGGACTTGGTGTTACTTTTGACTAGAGGAATAGAGATAGAGGCTTGTTTTGGTAACCGATTAAAAATTATATATATATCATTTATATTAATAAGAAAAATAATATGACATATATATTAATTTGGTTAAGTTTGAGTATGTTTTGGCATGCCAAACCCAGAATCCAATTTGACCCAAACCTATTACTGATTGGTAAAACTGCAATAGATCATGTTGGGTATGTTTGAGTCAAAAATATCATCCTTGTTAACACACAAGATATAAACCATTTTCTACATCTCTTACAAAAAATTCATTTATTTATTACTTCCTCTAAAAGCCACCGACCAGCTGAGTCATATACTTTTTTAAAATCCACTTTAAACATAATGCCACTATCACTCTTTACCAAATTCACAACCTCCAAAGTAGTCGAAACACAATCTAAAAACAATATCCCTGAACAAAATTAAATTATGACTTTTCCACCATATCATCCACCAAGCCCTCAATCTAGTAGCTAACACTTTGGTAAAATTTCATGCATAATCATAACAACGGATTTTGGTCGAAAGTCTCTTAGTCAAGTTGAGTTATCAAATTTAGGGATTAGGAAAAGATAATGTATTCAATGACTTTACAAACTTACCTATCTTGAAATGCTCTTGTACAAAACAGATCATATCATCTTTGATTGTCTTCAAGTTCTCCATTATAAAATATATATATTTAACCCATTGATGGGTGTCAAATATACTAAAAATAAATTCCTAATTAACCAATAAAATAATATTGTAATAGTGGTAAGAAGGTTCGAATCCACAGAGAATTGAAAACTAATTTTCTTCCTTGACCAACAATTAAAAAACAAACAAGGGGGGTCTTGTAGAATCCAATACGTAAAATATAAAACAAACAAACTCTTGGCTACAAATTAGAAACTAAAACAATCATAAGAAGGATTACTAATTGACAAAATAGTTAGTTCTAGTAATTTAATTGATCATAGATGCAGAGATTCATTTTACCCAAAATATGGTAAATCAATTATAGTTGTCGAAAATTTTCCGACAACCAATCCTTTCTTATTCGTGAACAAACCAAGAAACGTTTATTAGTTGGTTCTTTGCTGTCAAGCAGTCCTAGGACCGTTCACAAGATTTAACTTGTCAATGGCCTTGAGAGCTAGAAGGACCTGATTCAACTTACCAGATTCATCCGCATGAACTGGTCAACTAGATTATTTACCTCATCAGTGCGGCACTGATCACTACTAGGTAGGTTTCTCTTCTCGCATGATGGATCATTTTTAAATGGATTCAAAACAATAAATATATATAAGTGCAGGATGTAAATAAATACCATATTTGAAATAAAACTCAAATTAATTCGATTAGATTTCACAAATACATTATTAGAGTTTACTAGATCTATCAACTAGGAAAAAATAAATATATCAGCCACTCATAGTGGACTTTTTAATACAATTGAGTTCTTGGAGAGTAGAAGAAAGAAGAGAGATGATGATTCTGCTTTGATAGCCACCATCTTTGTAGAAAAGGAGTTAGATTTTTCTTCTTTTGTTGGTTAAGATCATTTTTCTTGATTTTCTACTTATCCCAACCCTTTCA
>NW_019014303.1:18715-30583 GCF_000150535.2 Carica papaya | reverse complement strand
ATTTCAGTGCTAATAAACATATCTGAGGTCTATCATCAAAGTTTTCCGACTTATAGAAAAATTTCTCAACTCAATTTCCCACCCGATCATGAACTGTATAGTTACAATCAACTGACTCAAAAATCAAAATGGAATTGTAGATAAAAGAAACACCAAAAATGTGGGGATGGCAGAAGGCACAAACAAGAACAGTTTTTCATCCCTTTGCTAAATGGTATTCATCAATTCATATGTAATACTGAATCATTTTTTTTTCTTCATGAAAAGGGGTCGAACTCAGAAGTTAAGCTCACAAATGGAGCAGTATGCCATCTGACAACATGCTCTGGGCAAAACACTACTTCTGGAATTTCATGTTGTTTATGCAAATTTCAGATAATTCTCTTAATAGTTCCATGGTCACTGAATGTCTTACGCCGCTATAATATGCAAGTTTATTTCATGAACTGACAAGCATCTTTCATGATATGAGCTAGTACTAAAGAGTACCTCTCTGATTTTGACATATAACTGCTGTAATTTTACAGCTGCAGATTCTGACAGACGGGGATGGCATTCAGTTCGACAGTACTGTATGTACCTAAGGTCATAGGGAATACATATTAGCATCTCATCAATACAGTTCAATAGAGATGGTATGATGAAATACAAGGCAATATTTGATATCTGTAACTAAGGATACCTCTTGAGCCAATTCTGTTCTTTAGAACCTTTGTTATCGCCTTTGGCTGCGTCAGCAGATGCATGGACTTTTATTATATGGCTAGCTATATCCTTTAAGAAAAAATTTCGTTTCAGGCTTCTGCATGGAGCTAATTAGCAAGTGGAATTACATTATGTAATTTCTTCTTTCTGTTCTCTGTTTTATTTTTTGTCTGGTAATAAAATTAGCATATCAGAGAAAAGCAATTCTCATGATTGACTAGTAATTTTTCTGAAGGACATGCATTTGAGTCCTGAAATCAATGGAAAGTAATTATATCCTCACAGCACCAACATGTATTATCTTTTGGGGAAACAAAAAAAAAAAAAAAAAAAAAACAAGCGAACAAGTGTAGGTTACCTTATCTTGGTCATACTTCCTGATATCCTTTACAATAAAGATTAAGTCAAATCTAGAAAGAATTGTTGTCTGCAAATCAATGTTGTCTTGTGCAGTCTGAAAGAGGAACAATATCAGTTGTTAGAAAGTTGCAAGCATGCATAATTTGCAAAGATAGTGCAAATCACATCTAAGAACCTTAAGGTCATCATATCGCCCAGAGGGAGGATTAGCAGCTGCAAGCACTGAGGTCCTAGAATTAAGAACAGTTGTTATTCCTGCTTTGGCAATAGATATTGTCTGCTGTTCCATAGCTTCATGAATAGCAACCCTAGGATATGCCAATGGAAATTGTTTAGGCTCATAAACATAATATGCAAGATGAAAGAGTTATCAGAGACGATGTTGGCACAACCTACCTATCCTCTGGTCTCATTTTGTCAAACTCATCAATGCAGACAACACCTCTATCTGCCAAAACCATGGCTCCTCCTTCAAGATAAAATTCACGCTGAATACATTTACAAGTGAAATAGAATAAGAAAAGTTTTGCACCAACAGGAATATTATAGAGATAGGAAATAACAAGGGAATAATAAAAGGAGCCAATAAAGATAGAGAACATACAGAGCTGCTATCTCGAATTACAGAAGCCGTAAGACCAGCTGCTGACGAGCCCTTTCCAGAAGTATAAACGGCTACAGGAGCTGTCTTCTCAACAAATTTGAGAAACTGCAGAAAATAATTACCAGACCAGCACTTAATGCATGTCCATGATGATAATATGCTCAAACTAAAGTTAAAATTTTAATGTCACAAGGAAATGGTTAAGGCTACTTAAGAGTAAAGAGACCAACTAATTAGAAATGAAATGACAGTAAGCCACAATGACCATTCAAGAGCCTTCGAAGAATAAATAACTAACCTGTGACTTGGCAGTAGATGGATCCCCCAGAAGCAACACGTTGATATCACCTCTTAACTTCACCCCATCTGGCAAATTCTGCATTTATAGAGGTATTAGATACTACAGCTGCAAATATGTGATCACAAAAAAATGAAAACAGGATATACCTTCCTCGATCCCCCAAACAAAAGACAAGCCACAGCCCTCTTGACATCATCATGACCGAATATAGAAGAGGCAATCTTGGAGCAAATGGTTTTGTAGACATCTTGGCTGGAGGCAAATTTTTTGAATTCTTCTACCTTTAAAGAACCGTGAAGGTATGAAAAAATGGACAATGTAGCAGAAGTTCTCAGGTGTCAACAGTAAAAGAAAATATAATCAGAAATAGTATTACTAGCAGCAAATGGATTTGTTTTCACAATTGATAGGGAAAAAAAGAAAAACAGCTAGCCAAGGCGCCAAATGCAAAGCAATTCAGCTTGCTGTCCTAGTCCTTCAAAAACACTATCTCATAACTAGACCATGAATCAACTGGCTCGTTGTTTGGCTTTTGGCTAGCTTGAGTTGAATTCCACAAGAAGATCCTAGATTAAACAGCACATTCTTTTTTTTCCTTAGAAGTCAGTCAACAATGAGGGCTACATTTTGTTAATTCAAACCGGATACTCACAAATTGAATGTATACAAATGTATCAAAAAACAGTGCAAGTATTATTGACCATCTAATGTAATGCACAATGGATTTACTAAAATGTAGTAAGTTGGATTATTATTTTAATTAAACAGAATTCCCCAGAATTCTTACACTAACCTCTTCAGGTGTGAAGGTAGCAGGACCGCGTGAACTTGCCTCGTTTGCTTCTTCCATTCCTATAACCCTGATATAAGGCTGTCTAATTGCCACTGCTCCCTTGTGCCTACATAACATCAAGGAATCCCACTTAACAACAAAGAAAAATGGTTTTAAATCATGTGGAACTGCACATGTCTCAATTGATAATGATCCTTACGAGGCAGATGAATTTGCAGCTTGGAATATACTATAAATTCCCATGATTGTCAATCTTGTTCCAGGTACAATCGTTTGCACAAGATGACGATCCACTGACAGAAGCATGTTTCTAGGAAGCTCTCCTGTTGGAACATCCTTGAAAAACCCATGATACACCCATATATCAGAATAAGTCTATAAGTTAAATCAACTTTTAATTTATTGACATCCATGTCATTACCTCAGGATTCTCCTGCAGTTTCAGGGTTTGTTGATCAACATACTGGCTTCTATCGGGAACAACAATCCAAGGATCAATAGGACAAGACTCTTCACCAGGCTGAAGATATCATCAATCTTATTAAGGTTAAACAAAAGCTTGAGAAATGTGGGGAACCAACAAAAGATATAAAGTAAACCTGGGGAATATGATCACACGAGCGAGGGACAATTGCCCCACCAAGGCCTGGGCGGCATGGGACCTCCTTAATATTCTTACAGTTCTTACAAATTAAAGACACGTAGGTTGCCTTTGCCTTTACTCTTGAAGCAGCAATGCTAATTCCAGCAATCTTAACCAGCTTTGATATATATTGAGCCTGCTCATCAACATCAAATGGAGAAAATAAAAAGAACTGATCCTTTAAAATAGATACCTCTCTTTTCCTGATAGTATGTTAGTCCGTAAGGGAAGAAAAAAGTAGTGAATTTTAGAAGTCTTAAAAGCCCGTTTTACTCTGAAATATAAAAGGTCCAAACGGAAAAAGAAAAATTTCAATTAACATATTGTAATTTCTCTTTCCCATGTTCATGCAATTCTCTTCAATCAAACGGAAAGGAAGCAAAAAAAAAAAAAAAAAAAAAATACCCCAAGTGAGCGAATGGACACCGGATCCTCATTGGAAGTAAGCAAAATCTGCACATCTCCAGTCTGAGGCTCCACCATCTCTCCAGTCTCTCCCGCCACTTTCATCTTTAAACTGGCCAGAACCTCCGCAGCAGCCGTTTCAAACTACAATACAAAAACCATTCAATGATCAAGCAAATATTCCAATATATATATATATATATATATATCCTTTACAACGTAGGGTCATAAACCGATAGACTTGGAGTAAACGCGAAGCACTTCAAATGTGCGAAATAACTGCAACTTTTTAGGCGATTCACAGAGAGCTAGATGTACCAGGGGAAGGTAATCGGCAGGGGAGGAACGGAGCAAGGAGGGAAGATCGGAGTCGAAGGAGAGGAGATCTTCGAGGTGGACGAGAAGCCTCTTGGGGTTGTTGAGGAGGCTCTCTCTGTAAGGAAAACTGTTCTTCTCCGTCTCGAAATTTCTGACGAACTCCTTGAATTTCGTCAGGATAGAGTGTCGGCTTACTGCCGCGTTCTCTGCACCTGCATCCTCCGGGAACTGCGCCTGGTCGCTGTAGTATACCGCTCCTTCATCCCACCCCGACATTCTCCCTCTCTCTCTCTCTCTCTCTCGATCTCTAACCCCACAATATTTCTTCCTCTCTCTCTCTCTCTCTCTCTGTCTGTGTAGGCGGACTAAATTGGAGAGAAAACTGAGACGGGGCGGAAGGGGAAGGGTTTTTGGAGGGAAGATTTGGCGGGAAATGACTAGTGAGGCACGTGAGAAGAATAGAGCACGTGTGTTATGGGAGCAACTTCTCTACTGGCGAGTGCAGAGTGGGATTAATCCATTACGCCTCTCATCGTCCGATCATCTTCAAACTTCCTTTCCCTCTCCGATTTGACTCTCCCTTTCGAATAAACCAGTTAAGTGAACTAACAATACAAATTTAATCAGCTTAAATACATTATATATATATATATATAAATAGCTTCAGTTTTTAAATTACTAAATTCAATTTCCATAATCAAATTTACTTACAGAAATAAATTAAATATTTTATACATTGCATTTCAATTTTCTGATCCAGTAGTCGAATAATGCCTCAGCTATTATTAAAAGCACATGTAAATATATTTTAAACTATCGTAATTGATTCATAAGTTAATTTTGTTCATAATGATGAAACTATAATACAAATCCTTTGATTGATTTGCATGAAATGAAGAGTTTAAATTCTAATGGAGTATTTCTGTTGGAATTTATTATAACCCAGAAGACCATTCACCATTCTGCTAAATTGGCATTTAACATATAAACGTATAAAAAATTACTGTGAATATCTTGCCTTTTACATTTAGCATTAACTTAGCAATCAATACTCAGATGTAATTACCACTTACACATAATATTACCAGAATGGAGATGTTAGGAATGGGTACAAAAAGCTAGTCTCTCGACTGGCCCCTATTTCTTAGAGCTTAATTACCAGCTTCTGCTTCGCTGTAATAAGTAAATTGTATTTTTCCTCGATGGAAAAGAAGATTCGATGGTTTTATTATAATCCAGTTGAAAACACAAACAAACGACGATATCTACTAAGAATTTCTGTAATGAGAGATTTATGTATGCTTGTTAACCGAAGGCGGCATCTGTGATTGATTTTTGTCAAGCAGATAACCTTCGTGTTGTAAGTACCAAAGTGCTCCTACCGCTGCATCCTCGGCAGAAGCTTTCTTTCGGTTCCTAGGTTCCCCAAAGCACTCCAAAAGCATATTTGGAGTTTCTTCTATCTCCACAATGACCTTCAAAGTAAATCTGCATAAAATTTGGATGATGAATATGAGAAAAAAAAAATGCCAATCAATAGAAGAAAGGAAAAACAAGTGGAAAAGGAAAAGAGGAGAAATAATGAAAGAGACTAATTATTTCTGATCCTAATTCCTAATAGCAATTCCTCCAAATACCACTAACAGATAACTTGTCTAGAATGCTAATATTTGGTTTTTGAAAATTATTTTGAATTTTACTTTCAAATTCACATATATCTATTAAAAAAGTCATGTATGATTGTTGAAGTGAAAATAAGATTTGGAAAATGATTGGTAGAATTCGTTATTTCCAACGTTTTCTAAACCTAATACCATAGTTTCATTATCATTTTCTGAATTTCATTTCTTTTCCAGCAACTGCAAATATTTTTGTGTATAAGCATATATCAATATACTGATAAATGTTTATTAGTAAGTTCTGTGTAATTACTTGCTAATAGCAGGTATAGAGGGTCAGTTTGTAATTAGCCATAAGTTAAATCTCATGTATAAATACCCCTTTAATCCTCAATTAACGACAGCTTATCAGTTTCCACAATTTACAAAATCGAGCATTCTCTCTTTCCTTTCATTTGGCTTCCCAAGCACACTTCACCTTCTCCACCGATTTTCTCAAAATCTCTCTCATTTGTGCTAGATTTCTATTAAATGCATCTTCATATTTATCACAGAATCTGATAAAATAATTTTTCTAAAACCTTTTTTTTTGTGATAAAAGTACGGATGCGTATTGATGTAAAGGTGAAGTTAGGCTCTCCAGAGATGCCTCTGAAACTTAGGCTCTGGAAACTTAGGTGGAATTTCCTGTTTAGTTTTTATACAACTAAACAGGCCCTAAGTTTTAGAGGCATCTCTGGAATTAGGAGAATTTTCACATCTCTAGATCTTTGGACTTACAGTTTCAAGTGGCCTTCTCCTTCCTCTTTGCAGCAAACATATCTAGGGGGCTTCCAACAATTAGCAATACAGACTTTATATAGACAAGATTTGGCTGACACTTTGTTTGATCCACCTGAAAAGTTATTTGAATTGCAAAATATCAGAAAAAAGTGCTACATCTGATATTCAGCCAACGTAATAACTAGAACAACCACCCATAGTGTTCCCACTTATCATACAGCAAGTTGCTGGTGTTATTTTAAGTTACCCAATTGGTGGATTCTGATCTATCATTGTTGTTCTAGTCCAATCTTGTTACAAAAATAAGAAAGACAAAAACTACCAACCTGCTATCTCTCCGCGAGTCTCACAGCTACCATCCGTTGATATTCCCATTTCAGATGGACACGAATGTCGTTTGCTAATTGGTGATTGCAGTTTTGTATCACAATCAAAACAGTCTTCCAATTTTGAACTTTTAAATTCAATGGGAACAGAAGCTGTAACATCTGTAAGTGAACAAATATCAGTTGCTTTCTCAATAGAATCAAGCAAATCGCAGCTGAAATGGTCTCCCAATTCTGAACTCCCCAGTTTAAAAGCAACAGAAGGAGTAACAACACCAGATAAACAAATATCAGTTACTTCATCAATCGGATCATTTTCAGGCTTCAAGTTGCAGTCAAAGCAGCTTTCCAATTCCAAATTTCCCAATTCAACAGCAACAGAAGCTGAAAGATCTGTAGATGAACAACTACAAGTTGCTTTACAAACAGAATTATTTGCAGGGTTCAAATTGCAGTCAGTATGGTCTTCCAATTTCAGACTTCCCAATCCAAAGGCAACAGAACCTGTATTCTCCGTTGGTGAAGAGAGATCAATTAGTTTATCAAGATCAGTTACTTCATCATCAGAATCATTGCTGGGGTTTAAATTGCATTCAATCGGAACAGAAGAGGCAACATCAACAGGCGTTTCATTGTATCCAATGAGTTTGGCTTCCATCTTGGTGCTAGATTTCAAAAACCTCCTCCAGTGATTTAGATTTTGCAACATAGCCTTGACCCTACATATCAACAACTCAGTCCAGACTCAACATCAGCATAATTATCAAATGAAGTGTGAAGTTTCATATAAAATCAACAAGCAGAAAAGAGATTCTGGTAGTAAGCAAGTAATTGATTTCTGTAAAATAGTTATGAAAAATTATGGATGCTCCATGCATGTCTACTAAGCTGCAAGCTCAAATTCAGAGTAGAAAGATGCAAGTTGGTACTACCGCCAGGATGTGAGAAAATCGAACGCTCTCTGTTAACAAGCACGTTAAATTTTGATAGATCAAAAGGTCAGTTTACACTATATTTCAAGAGAAAGAGACTGAATTAACAAATACTTGACAAACTTAGACAAGTCTTCATAATGTCTGCAAAATCCATGAGAAGAAGAATTCATTACATTAATTATCAGCTTGACACAAGATACTAATTTGGGACTGCAGAATACTCAATTAATGCAATTTGTAAATAACTCAAAATTGAAACTACACATCCTTCGGCTGTGCTAATATGTTGTAATTAAGGCCTTCAATTAGTTTATGGAATAATATAACCATTTCAAACTTCTTGATGTGTGGATACAAGCTAAGAGCATTGGGAACCGAGGTGGAAGGCCATCTCTTAGACATTCAACTGCTTGAGCAGGCTCATAAATTTTTTAGAGTAGCTGAACCAACTTCCTTAACATGGGAGCTACCCCAATTAAAATATTCAAAATCAAGAGCATCTTAGAAGCATGCTAATTATGCAACAGCAGATCTTTGAATAAACTTTTTTGCCACACTAATTTTACCTTCAGCGATTCAAATATTAGTTGAGCAGCAATTCTGGTAGCATCTTTTTTACTAGTACTACATGCAGAAATGATCATATCGGCATCCTTCATAGTCACTTTTGCTTCCACAGAATGCTTTCCATTGCTCCTGGATGGTAAGAACTGGAGATTCCAGTTATAAGACTGGCAAAGTTCTTGGAGTTCTCTAATAGGACTAAGCTGCAAGGTGGGAAGGCTCCTGATTGGATCCAAAAAGGATAGCATCTTTCTCCAAGCATAATCCAAGTTGAATCCAGAATCAAGAAGAATAGCTCCAAAACAAGATTCTACCAAGTCACCAAGAGCCTGAATCAAATATATAACATAAAAAAAAAAGTTAAGGTTGCACAACCCTAAACTTTCCATATTTTGAAAGATGAGCTTTCACATTAACAACAATATATTTATATATTAGGATTGCCTCAAGAGAACAAAGGTTGGAAAGTAGTCAACCAATCACATAGGAAAACCAATATGATATAAGAACTTCAAATGAATATTAATCTTAAAATTCGTGGTATTTAATCCCGAATACCCACATTTATTACCCACAGTTACATCACAGGAAGGCATGGTTTCCTCAGAAACATCATGCCTTCCTGTGATAAATGATGCTTCTTTTTGTATATCAGTGATATTTTCCTGAAAATTGTGCCAGCAATGGCACAATCGTAACTAGGTCTACTACTATTAGCCTGGGGAGACAAGCAGCTGTTTAAATTAGGTTGGTTCAAAAATCCCACATATAGGAGGAAAATTCTATATGATAGCCTAAATAATATAAAGTACAAAATAATCACAGTACTTACAAGAATATTATCTCTAATTAAGATAGTCCATTTCAGGTTTTCTTTATTTTGCATCAAGAAGGCAGGATTAAGGTGAAGAAATAACAAGAGAAGGGAAAGATATTAGAACAATGAGGAGGAGAAAAATGAACCGAAGAACATAAATTGTTAGGCTCAAGATAATCATCTCTAAACACAACTATTGTAGTTTATATAGGTGTTTGTCTCAACTAAATAAGGAAAGCTTAAGATATTAAATGTTAAAAAGAGAAAGTAAATTAGGTTAAAGGATATAAAGGTAAATTACACATTTTATAACTCATTATAATTAATTATCTTTATTTTAATAATATTAATGATGGTGACCGAAATCAACAGGAAATAAAATTCACTGAGACAGAAATTTATAACTGCCTTCAGGATTGTGATGGTGATTAAGCTCCAGGGCTAGATGGTTTCAATCTCAAATTCATTCAATCTTTTTGGGATGTCATTAAGCAAGACATCATGGGTTTTTTTAACGATTTTCATAGTCATAGTTCCTTTATAAGATCACTCAATTCTACTTTTTTGTTATGAGCCCGAAGAAGATTAATCCGGAGAACATTAGAGCATCTATAAATTACTTTCAAAGATTCTGCCTAAAAAATTATTTACAGTTCTTCACAAGATAGTTGGTGACTCATAAAATGCTTTTGTTTATGCTAAACAAATTTCAGATGCTATTTTTATCGCTAATGAAATAGTGAATGATGTCATCAAGAACAAACAAGGTCTTTTGTGTAAACTTGATATTGAGAAAACTTTTGATCATGTAAGTTGAGACTTCATTGATTATATGCTAGAAAGATGTGGTTTCAATACAAAATGGAGAGGTTGGATTAGAACATGCATCACCACTACTTGCTTGGTAGTAATTGTGAATGGAGGCCCTTCTAACTTTTTCATCACTTCGAGAGGTTTAAGGCAAGGTGACCCACTATCTCCCTCCTTTTCATTATTGTTATGGAGGCTTTGAACAAATTACTTGATTGGCCAAAGAACTTAAATTGTTTCAAGGAATTTCTATGGAACACAGGGGTAATCAGATTGAATTAACACCTTCATTTTCTGCAATGACGCCTTCATTTTCTGCTATCTTGACGTCTGCTCATTGATTTTCTTGAAATACATTTCATTATGTTTCCAAGTGGTCTTTGACATAAAAATCAATTTTCACAAATCTAAATTGGTGATGATGGGTTTTCAAACTGGTGAATTCCTATCGTAGATTTTGGGTTGCAAAGTTTCTCAATTACTCATCACGTACCCAGGCTTGGGGCCAAATACAAATACAAAAAATGCTGGAATCCTATCACTGATATGTTTCAAAACCGACTTGCCAATTGGAAGATGAAATTTTTATCAAAGGGGGGGATGACTAACTCATTAAAACACCCTATCTAATCTCCCTATTTCTCCTTTCGGTGTTCAACATTCCAACTTGTGTTGCGAATATTCTGAAATCCATTCAGTGCAGCTTTCTCGGAGGAGATGATGATATAACAATAGAAAATCTATCATGTAAATTGGAAAGAAATCAAGAAACGTATTACGAGAGTGGTTTGAGCTTGAGATCTATAACTACACTTAACAAGTCCTTTATTGGGAAATGGATTTAGAGATTCCGAACAAAGGTAACAGCCCATGAAAATAAATCATATTGTGCAAATGGTTCAACGGTGACTGAGAGTTAGAAGAATATTTATTCTTAATATAAACTTTGTCTTCAATTCAAATCTATGATAGAAAGGATAATCTAAAATTGCTACTCTCCAAAAATGGTACCTTTACTGTCAGATCTCTCTACAACCACTTGGCGGACAATTTTAATTAGAACAACATTAGCTTCCCTTCCAAAGTAATATAGAAATCGGGTGCAACTCCAAGAATCTCATTTTTTGCTTGGGAAGCCACAAAAAACTGCATTTTTACCCTTGACAACCTAATGACAAGAGATTTCACAATTGCTAATGGATATTTCCTATGTAAAAACAATTTTGAAACCTGTAATCACCTGCTTTTAGACTGTTCGATTCCACAGAACCTATGGAACACAATTATTAGTCTTATCGGGTTGTCTTGGATCATGAACAACAACAAACATGCAGAACTCCTAGCATGGGAAAAAAGAGAAACAATCGCGCTTTTGAAGGAATAGAACTTGATTTTAACAAAATCATTGATTGTTGGTTTCACTATTTTGGTTCCATTACTTTGGAACATAACATCGACTGTCTCGATGATTATAGTTTTGTTGTCGATAGTTTAATCAACTTATAAATATATTATAAATGGATTACGCCCCCTTGACACTCTTACATCAATACAACTCCACACTTTTATTTCAAAAAAATAATTAATTATCAATTCCTTTTTCTCTTCTATAAAATCTGTATATATAGGGTTGTAGCATTTAATGTAATACACATCAAAACTATTATTAACTTAGTATTAGAGTTTTAGATTAAGAAACACTAAATTTTTTTACAAATCTTATTCATTTTTATCGCCGAAATTAAAAAAAAAAAAAAACCTAGAGGGGCCATTCTTCATTCCTAGCCACCACAACCCTAAGTCACCGGGACACCACAGAGTGGTCACCTCCATTACAAGCCCAACATCGTAGCAACCTGACCACCATATTCCTACCAGCCAATTA
>NW_019014303.1:6948-17856 GCF_000150535.2 Carica papaya | reverse complement strand
CTCTTTTTCTCTCTCTAACAGTCTCTCTCTTTCTAAAACTTTCTATCTTTTTTCCTCTAAAATCTTCACTCTCTCTCTCTCTCTCAAACTCTCTTCTACTCTCTTTCCAGAACCCCTCTCTTTTCTTCTAAATTCTTTTTTGTCACAATCTTTTAAAATTATCTACAACTCTAATACTTTTCCTAAATTAAGGTACTGGTGAATTACATGTCAAAGCCGGGTCCTAACAATCACTAGATCCAGTTTGCCATAGCCTCCATGCACACTTCTCTTGGTCGCCTTCATCCTAACCATACATGAGTGACTTCCTAGTTTGCCCCAACAAAGTTGTGCATAGTTCTTTCGATCACCTTCATTAGACGTGAGCAACCAGACGAGCCACAGCGAGTTGTGACCGGACACAACCCACTAATGAAGATACAAATGAAACCCTAACTCGTCTTTGTCACCTTCATCAAACGCGAGTGAACCAAATTAGCAGCACCAGGTCCCGACCAAATACGACCTATGGATACAGATGCAGACATAAACCTAACCGATTTGTGTTGTGACTTGGATCTATTTACCGCAACCCCAACACTAGTTCCTTCTGTCTAGAACCTAAACTCGTTTATGACACAACTATTTGTGCATAGACGTGTACGCGTCGACTGCTGATCTATGATTGCTAGTGAGTTAACTCAATGCACTCCTCACACAATTAATATTTTAAGTAAAATATTTCAAATAATTTTTTAATTACCATTCAATTCTTAAAGGATGTCAGAGGTAATTTTGCAAAATATTAGAGCATATCCCCACGTGGAAAATTCCACCAATGAATTTCAACCAATTTAAGTTGCCTACCAGTTCAGAGCAAAAGACTATATGATCTTTATATCAAAGGAAAATGGGAGCTCACCCATCTTTTAGGTACCGGACCAAAACCTGAAGACTTTACGTTCGCTACCTAGGATGAAGAGGATTCTATGATCATGACATGACTTTGGAACTCCATAACTAACAAAAATAAATAAAACTATAATGTTCCTTCCCCCACAAAGATGGTGTTTGATGCAATCGGCAAAACCCACTCCAAAGTTCAAGGACTCCACCAAATTTATGATATGACGGTCAAAATATGGTTTATGAAACAAGGGCACAGATCAATAAATAAATATTTTAACATGTTAAAAAACTAGTGGCAGGAACCAGATCAATATCATAGCTTGACCAGGGATTGTAGAAGAGATGCAATCTGTCTTTAAAAGTTTGAGAAAAAAGACCGTATATATCAATTTTTGGCAGGACTAAATTCGGAATATGATCAACTACGAATCTAGATCTAGGGAAAAAGAAGGAAATGCTTATTACTCAATAAGGTAATTTCCAACATAACATCGGTCCTAATTTTTTTTTTATTTGAAATAAAACATGTATATTACGTATATGACACCAAAGGGGTGATGCCGCTATACAAAAATATTTAAAAGTCTGTTAGTACATCCAACACTCTCCCAAAATATCACACCCGTGTATATCATGACCCAAAATTAGAAACCCAAAAGTATGTAACCACCTCTCTCTAATTTTGCCAATATCCCTCACACACCCATTAAACGTTCTTTTTTTCCCCTCTTTCCGTACAACCTAAAAAATAGTCAAAGGAATCAAATTGGCAAACTTTGTTCTAATCCCAGCCCCTCCCCAAGCTCAGAGTTCATTTTTGACTGAGCCCCCCATCGTCCAATTAATACCCAATAAGTTATACACCATATGCCAAAGATTGTAGGTCATCAGGCACTAAAGAAGTAGATGATTGCAAGATTCAGCAGCTTTTATGTAAAGATAGCATCCATTGGCCAAACTATGACCCCTTCTCATCAACTTATCAATAGTAAGAATGCATTCCTAACCTACTTCTCAGGCAAAAAAGCAATTCTCAGTGGCACATTCATTTTCCAAATTTGACAAATCGGAAAATTCGAGCCAACATCCTCCCCTATTAGTCAAAATGCTCATAAAAGGATTTCACCATAAAAATACCATCTTTCTTGAACTTCCAAGTAGTCTTGTCACTGTTGTTATCTAAATACACATCCACAAGAATTTGTAGGAGTTTTGTGAATTCATCAATCTCCCAATCATTCAAATTCCTAACCAGATCAATGTCTCAACCGCTCCTCCCATCCACCCCCTTAAATACCTCCTAATTCACCACATTCTTTCCCTCGATAAATTATACACTCTTAGGAATAGATACCAATCCACTCATCCTCCCAAAAATTAATAATATTACCCCTCCCAAGCTTCCACTATATACCCTCCATAAATTGTCCCCTACCCATACAAATACTCTTCCAAAGACCCACCCCATGAGGCCTAACACACAACCTGTTATTCCCTCTCCCAACAATATCCCCCCACCTGCCCCAATAACCCTACACCACAACCCCTCGTCCCCCGAATGACATCTTCACGATCACCTCCCTAATAATGTCTTATTCAAATCCACCAAAGACCAAATACCCAGTCCTCCCTTCCATTTTGGAAGTTTCACCTTGTCACACTTCATCAAATTATATTTAAAGTTTTGATCATCATCCCCCTCATAAAAAGTGATATTGAATATTTTCTAACTTTTTTGCAATTTTCACAGAGATAATCAAAGCTGATAAATAATAAATGGGGAGATTAGTGAGAGTACTCTTAATCAGAGTTAATATTCCCCCTTTTGAAAGGTAATTTCTTTTCTATCTCGCAAGTCTTCTCTCAAATAAATTAATCACCGGATCTCATGATTTCACATCCTCATACTTAGCTCCCAATAGTAGACTCACGTACTTAATAGGCAAATTGACAAGCTTACACCCAAGCCCCTAGCCAACCTGTCATCATTACCCTTACTCCCCAACATCACCAAATTGATCTTCAATTCAGAAACAGCTTGAAAACATAATAGAATACATCTCAAATTCATGATCATCTCCTTATCCGGTTGACAAAAAATAAGGGTATCATCAGCATCAGCTCTAATCTCACGAGGTTTCAATCGAAAGAAGTTATCTTGAGAATGCAAAAAAATTTTTAATCACACACTTTTATCATTCTTCCATCAGGAAGGAATTCTTCATGATTTGTCCTGCATCCACACTCCACAGCGAAATGGAGTAACGAAACGCGAGAATAGTCATCTTTTAACCACTACTAGAGCTTTTCTTTTCCAAAGGAACGTTCTGAAATAATATTCTGGCGAGGTCGTCCTTACTGCCGCCTATTATTAATCATCTACCTATAAATGTTCTTAATTTCAAAAGTTCTCTTAAAATACTTCAACAGTTTTACTCAGTAGTAGTCAATGACAGGTTGCTCCTGATTAGTTGCCTAAAAATCTTAATTTCAAAAGGTCCAAATTTGTGCGCGACAAGGCGTGGTTAGAAAGCTTCCTGCACATGGCTCTGTGCGTGGCAAAAGAAGAAGATTGAAGGCCGGATCAGTGTGCGATGCGACACAACGCGGCATGGCTGGAAAGCTTCCTGTGTGGCAGAAGAAGGAGGTCGGCTGCTTTCTCTCTTCCTTTGATATGGCCTCTCTTCCTCTGATCTAGCTACTCTTCCTCTGATTTGGCTCTCTTCCTCTGATCTAACTCTCTTCCTACTCAACATATTTTTACTATTTTAGGATTTTGAAAAAAATCTTGACATTAGAATCCAAAAATAGGGGTGAAGAGGGCAAATCTGGATAAGTGGGTACCAAACCAACCTATTGTACTATTTTAGAATTTGAAAAAAAACCTAAAATTAGAAACCTAAAAGAACTTTATTTGACTCTGATACCATATTGATTTTTGGAAGAAAAAATAATAATTTTATTTTTCACCCTTTATATTGTTACACTTAGGGTATTTATACAATTCTTAATCTACAGATAGTGAAATTCTTATTATAATAGAATTCTGATTATATGATATTTTTATTCTCATAGAGTTCTAATTACATAATATCAAATAATAAAATAAAATAATTAAATAATAAAATATGGTGATCAACACTTACCTATTTCTTTTTCCATCTTGGAAAATATAAATATATATAGGGTTGTAATATCCAATAGAATACATATCAAAACCATTCTTAACAGAAGTTTTCAAATCCTATATAAAACCAAGCTCAAATATCCTGAAGTACTTGGGAACAATAGATTGTATATTCAATCACAATTCTCATAATTCTCACTGGGTTATTCTTTCATCCAAGGTAGGGTCACTAAACAGACCTATTTTGAAGTTCCAGATAAAGCTCAAAGTGGTGGGAAATGTAAGAATCTTTCCCTTGCAGGTTCAGTCGGCTTGATAAATTCATAACCTCTTCTCTTCTCTTGTATGCTATGAAGTCTACTAAACTGCCTCATGCTATTTGTAAGAATATTGATGAGCTTAATAGATAGTTTCTCTAGAGACATAGTAGGGAGAAGCATTTAGTCAAACGAGACATTACGACTAATTCTAGAAAGGATGGATGATATGCTATTCTCTATCAAAACAAGTAAGGTGCAGCAGAAGTTTCCAAATTAACTCCTGGAGCGAAATTAAAAATTGCAGATATCTTCATCATTTTAAAACATTGATTGACAAAAAGAAGGATGTAAACATAGATGATAGAGAGAACTAAAAAATACCTTAGGGCATTTAGGCGCTCCAAAAAGTTGTGTTTCTGATGAAGGTCTATTAACAAAATCCACATACTTGTTTATGGCATCAGAGAGGCTACGAGAATCACACAAAAGAAATTTGTTGAAGGATTGATTTACTGCAATATTTGCAAAGGCCTTATTGCTCACTGACAATGATCTGAGATCTGTTAAATGACCAGGCTTCAAGTTTGGATAGACAGAAAAGAGATATGATGTGATTAAGTAATCCAAGAGTGCATCTCCAAGAAACTCCAATCTCTGCCAGAAGTCATCAAAATATTACTTGTAGCAATATCAGACCATAAATACTTCCAAGAAACAATCCATTAAACGAGAAAACAGAAGACTAGTTCCATTCCGATTCAAGAAACAGGAAAGACAAGAAAATACCGTACCTGATAGCAGCCTCCACCATGCTTATTGTAAGAAGGATGGATGAATGCCTGTATAAGCAGACCTTTATGGTGGAAGTGATACTCTAATAACTTCTCAAGAGCAGCAACATCAATGTAACCAGCAAGTGGCTTGTAGATCTTGCTTGCAAAACAAGCATTTGAAACTTGTGAGATGTCAAAATCAACTTCTATGCCAATCCATCTAAGAAATGCAGTTGCACCTTTGAAGCCACAGTCAACTAAGAATGCCCCAACAAGAGCCTCGACAACATCAGCAATTGTTTTCTTATGTAACCAGTGGTGCCCCTTACTGCACCTGACTTCACTAGCATTTGGCTGGGAAGCTGTATCACTTCTATATTGAGAATGAATAGCCATTTCTATTTCTTTGTTACAAATATTTGGACAAGGATAACCCAAAGCAAAAAATTGACAGGGATCAAACAACTGATCCCTTATATATACCTGAAACAGGTGGTTTTGAATAATATGCTCTCAGTTATTTAATCTACAACATGTATTTTTTTTCCAATCGAAAAAGCATTTTTAACAGAAAAAGAGCTCTAAATTTGAATCTACATACAAGGCATAAGAACAAGAGATTCCATTAAGAGCAAAAGCAAATTTCACTAATAAGGCACCAAAGAGTTGGCATCCAAGTGCAAATAAGCTTCAACATTCACAACATAGATAGTCTTTGTATAACTAAAATCATAGGACTGGGCATCAAAAGAGATCCCAGTCCTATATCTGATGGCAGAAAGTTAGAACAGCAAATAAAAAGAAAATTCATGAATCAAGTGATAAAGAAGTTCCTACGACTTGGTGAGAGAAAACTGTTCCCAAGTTGTTGTGAAATGAACTATTTTAACATCCAGACTTACCCTCAAATATTTCCTTTAGTTTCTTCCTAAAATATTCCTACTATTATATGAAAAAGCCTCTTCAGTCACTTTATTTTTATCCTCATCTCCTCTACTCCAAGACTTAAATTACATAATAATTAAACTTATTGTTACTTTTTTGCAAATAATTTATTTGTGCAAAATAGTTTGAAATTATTAACTAGTAAACTATTAAAAAACAAAATACTAATTAACATAACTACTATTTTATTTAGTCCAAAAAAGAAATCATTTTATCCCAACTCATTTAAGCTGGCTGAAAATGATGCTTAAAAAGTCTATTATTTTGTTTCAACCAAATGGCCCATAAATCAGCAAAGCTAGGCCCCTTCCAGAAAATCTTATGCTCCTTAATCATTCCCCACCATGCACATAAGAAACAAATATCCAAGTCTACAAAATCTTAGGTTCCTTACTCCACCCTGCTATGCATATAAGAAACAAAAATATCAATCAGAAAGGTGTGCAAGCTTCCTCAAAGAATGAAACAGCTTAGATCATGACTTCCATGCCTGAGGACAATGAAGAAAGAAATGGCTATTTCTCTTAGAATGGTGGAAACATTTCAAGCCAATGTCATCAGAGAGAGCTTTATGAGGTCCTAGAATTTGAAAGATATCACTAATGCTAACCCAAGTCCAAATGGAAACTCTCATCTTACAGGAAACTTTCACTGTATGGAACAGAGCAGAAATGCAGATAACAGAACAGGACTACAAGTGATGAACTCAAAGCACATAAATCAGACATCAGGAAAAGAGCAATTTGGACTTTAATAACCTGAAGCAATTAATAATATCAATTCCATAAAGGATTGTTTGGACAAATCAAAATTCTCACAGGAAGCTTTCACTATGTAGAATGAGGAACGAAGAATAACATTATGGTTAAGACAACTATGAGTGAGGTAATCAAAGAAAGATTTACAGGTATAAGCCCCTAAAAGAGGGACGAAGTTCTAGAAACATTGTTATTATGAAGGGACAAAGGATCGAACGGGAAATTATGTCGGATAATCTGTAAAGCCGAGGGAAATGCAAAAGGTGCATAACTCACCCATTTATTTTCCCAAAATATAAAACAAGACCGATCCCCCAAATCTAACCGGAACAAGCAAGACAAAAAATCATTATTCTTGAATCACTTTCGTGTCCAATTGTTCTGGTTTAGTTTTTAACAGCTTCTCACAACTCTATGCAACAAAGAACCAATTTTGTCTGGAAAATATTATAACCGTCTGGCTAAGAGAATAATGTTTTTGGATACTAAATTCGTCAAGATCTAAACCACCTTCCTTCTTAGGAAAACAATGAACCTCCCATTTCACACAATAATCCCCAGCATTTTCATCAATGCTGGACCACAAGAGATACTCTTAGCAACCACTACCATTATTCTAGAAAAAGCGAAATAATACAATAGAATGCTATTCAAACAAAATTGTGACAACAGAACTCGACCCACGTGAGAGAAAGGGCTTCCTTCCAATTCTCTAATCACTTAGAATTCTTCACAGCACTGAATCCAAAATAGAAGAAATCCTCATGTTCCCCACAAAAGGAACCAAAAGATCTAGATTATAGTGCAGAAATTACACTCTGCAAGTCTGGACAAGCTCCACATAACATCCTCATCCAGATTGTTACCAAGAAAACCACTCCTGAATAAATTGGTCCTTAAATCCGAGATGACCTCATAAAACTACAAGAGAGAGATGACTTTGATAAGAGTATCACTGTCTTCAGATAGAAAAAGAATCACATCATCCACAAATTACAAATGAGTGTTAGAGAAATGGTGAATTAAGTTAAAGAATATTAAAATAAATGACACTCTATGTAATTAATTATAATTAATTGTTTATTTTGTTTTACTTAAAAAATTTATATATAGAGAATTGTAATATTCAATAAAATACATATCAAACCATTATTATCATGGTGTCAAAGACCTATGCCAAAGAAAGTCTAACTTTAGTTATAAACCCTAATAAGCTTTTATTCCAGAAATAGAAAAGAAAAAACCCTAAAAGGGTTAGGTTAGCCTTCACAGACCATTCAGTCACAGCCACTGCCACTAGCAACTAGTAGCAACCAAATTGGCCCTCATCACCGAAGTCAGAACCTTCAGCCACACATCCAAATGCAGCCGCACTGTGAACACAACCGCACCGCTAAAGGCAAACATGACACCATCTGTCAAGATGCTCCTCTATCATGAGACACTAGATGTACAGTGCCCACCCTCTATGCCACCCTCTACTCCAGCCTCTGTCTAGACGTACAGCGCTTGCGAGATGTACGATGTTCGCCCTTAGTTCTTGCTGCACCTTTGCCCTAGCCACACCCTTGTGAATGCAACCTGTTCACAGTGTCGTCCCAAACTAATATTATGTCCCTTTGTCCATATCCAAGCTGTCAGATCAACCGCACAGAACTAGATCAGCTGCAAGCTATCGATTCCCTCCTCACATAGCCACTTGAATTCCTGGTAAATTCTTCTTCGTAATTTTTTCCTTTCAACCTTAATTACTATAGAATTCTTAAAGGATGTCGGAGGTAACATCCCAAAATAATAAAGTATATTCCCATATAAGAAATTCCATCACCGAATTTCAGCCAATCCAGGCGGCCTATCTAACATGATATCCAGCAACACTAAAACAGCGTTTGAAGAAGAGTCCCGAAATGAGCAGGATACCTGCGGGATTCAAAGTGCCCACAGGAATGTTGCCTGCGAACTTGCGGGAACACCGACAAGGAGGCCTGCGTGCCCCGCACACCCAGCAGCCCGCATGCATGTGCACGCGCGCACAATGGAGGCACGTGCACGACAAGAGAGCGTGCACACACTGCGCACGCTTGCGCCCATGCGGAACCCTTCTCCCCCACGGAAAAAGGTGTCCTACCCGCGAAAGAATTCCTGTGCATTTGTGGGCCGAATTGCAACTGATATGGGCCTCACCGAAGTTTAACGGCTATTCCAGGCCCAACATCCCTCCATATACTGCAGGCCCAATGAATCAAAGCCCAAAACCTGAAGGCCCATAGGCCTTGAGTCCAAGATACAGCCCAAAGAGAGCTTGTCGAGTCCAAATTGAGAAGAATCAAGGAGTGCAAGCCCAAAATCTGCTTTGAAAGGCCAAGAAGAAGCCCGACCGCAACCCAAGAAAAGGATCAAGGCTCGGCCAAACCCGAGCTCAAGCCGTGGCCACCATGGCAAAGAGGAGGTAGACATAAGAAAGTCCAGCCACTCAAGAAAACTTATCCTTGAGGAATCTGACTCAGAGGAGGAGATGACACCTTCTAAAGCCAACCAAAAACTGAACCAAGAAGATCAAGAAGATTCCTGGCCTTAAAGGACCAACAAGCTGAGAGAGAGGAGAGTATTCATGGGAATCCGATACCAAAGAGGAAGAAGTTTTCCTTCTTCCTTCACAAGTCCAAAAACAAGTTGAAAACACCTTCTATGTAGAAGATTCTTTGTTGAAGAGTGAAGACTTCAAAAAGGAGATGAATATTCAAAGGAAGGGAGTAAGAATTCCAACCAAAAGGGGAGTCCAAAGCTATCATGCAATCGACCAAGAAGAAGACTTCAAAGCTGATTCTTCCATTCACTCTTCACATAAAGTCCTCTATTTTATAGCAAAAAGACCGCTCAAGAATCATTAAAGAAATAAGAATAACAAGCCGAATGCACATAGGAAACCAAACCCAATAAGGAACATGACTTCGACCATGAGAGGAAGACTTATGTTTTTAGTTTATTTTATTGTTTTTATATTCCTATTTAAATTAGGACTCGACTATTTTAATTATTTATGTTTAAGATTTTAAGTAGAATTATGTAATCCTACTCTTATTCGGATAAGAAAATAAAGGTTTATATAAGAACCTTAGTCCTTAGGTTGTAAACACAATTCAACGATTCAAGAGATCAATAAAATTAAAACTTTTTGCTTTCTTTAAAATTAGCTTTGGTAATTTTGTAAATGTCCTTCAAGTTCTTCAAGTTAGTGAACTTTTATAAGTTTTGTTGAGGCAAAAAATCAAAATTGATTTATCAGATAAGCCGTGAAGTCCTTCTTTTTCTTTTTATTTTTCCAATTATCTTAACTATTGTTTTCCAAATTGGTGGGTGATATTATCAAGTAGAAGACGGTGAATTAGGTGATTAAGATGTTCAGATCAGACGTGGTGTGAGGTTCCGAGAGTATTACGATCCTTACAAGTCTCTCCCGCGTCACTATCTCTTACAGGTAAGGATTATTTAAACCGATCTCAATTAATTTGGACCATCATTGAAGGTAAAGGCTAGTTCATCCATCTTTTGGATACTGGACCAAAACCCTGCAATCGCATATTTGATGTTTGGGACAAAGAGGAATTTATGATCATGGCATGACTATAAGACTTCATAGCTCCAAAAATAAACAAGACAATGATGTCCTTGCCACCACAAAAATAGTATGGGATGCAACTGGCAAAACAAGTCAAGAACACTGCAAAATTTTATGAGTTAACGATCAAGACATGGTCTACTAAACAAAGACAGATCAATAAACGAATATTCTAACTTGTTAAAAGACTTATGGCAAAAACTGGATCAGTATAATAACTAGACCATGGATTGCAGTAAAATGCAACTCGACTTAACAAACTTAAAGAAAAAAATGTACTTATCAATTTTTGGCAAGACTAAATCTGAATATGATCAGGTATGAGTCTAAATTTTGGAAAAAGAGGAAATATCATCACTCAATGAAGTCATTTCGATTGTAATAAAAATAAAGAGTAGAAAATGGGTCATGCTAGAATCTCGTCCCACCAACAATTCAGCTCTGATCTCATGAGATTCCAAATCTTGCCAGTAGATAAAGGAAGTGAGTCACTCTAAGAACTTAACTCAGGAATAGATAGAAAGGACAAACTTTGGTG
>NW_019014302.1:21944-36455 GCF_000150535.2 Carica papaya | reverse complement strand
TCAGAAATCAGAGGCAGCTAAATAGCTCCCCCACCAATTGCCAAATCCAGTTAACATAGCACCATCTCTTCTTAACACCAAGATGGTTCTCCTTTGGGGAAACTAAGCCCCGTGATCACATCTCCAGCTGGGGGATCATCTAGTATACATTATTTTGTCATATTACTACATATGATATTTTCAGTAGCCTTACTACTTATGTAGTTATGATTTCTGTTTAGTTGTTGTCCTCTTTAATATCCTAGAGAAAATGGCATATCTAGAAATCCAATAAATAGTTGGGTGCTAAAATCTATTGTTAAGAAGACAGCTTATGGATAAAAATATACAGATATCATCTGATTAATTGAGTGGCTTGACAATTGGTGGCTAAGGTTATGACAACTCATTGTGGTTCCATTTTCAATCCCTAAGATTGTTGATCGCAATCCAGACATTGTGGAAAGCATCTTTTTTTCTCTTTTTTCTATTGTTACTAAATTCTCCCCAGTGTGCTACATCATAAATTTGGTGCATAACCTGAAACAGAAACTTTTTGCATGAACGGGACTAACTCAAGGCAAATCCACATATCTACAATGGGAAGCTGAAATTATTTCCTGTTCACCACATAGTGGAGCGTCAATTTGGGTCTGGAAATCATGACTACAGGAATTAATGATAAAGAACCATTAAAAAAAAAAGGCAATATACAGAAGAATTAGGCTGCAAAAAAATCTAGAAATGCTTAAGACAAGTATTTTTCTATTAAAAAACGTTAAAATACTCCACTGAAAATAGTTGTGAAGACGTATCTCACCTGAGCTGGAACAGCCTCTGCTAGTGCCTTGGGAATGTTCTTAGGCTCAAGGAAGATATTGACTAGATACAGAGCTGATCCAGATAATACATTTGCAAAAAAAATGTTCCATATAGTAAAGAACAACAGCTTGGTACATGCACTTTTTTCTATCTGACTGTTGGAAATATACCCTTCAATGGAGGAAAACAGTACCATAATAGGCGGCACAACAGACAGGAACAATTGGAGAATGAGACTAGGAAGATATCCTGTAATCACTTGACTGATGAAGGTACTGCAGCGCAAAAGTTACACATTAGTGCCTATTCAAAAATAAGATGATGTGCTAACAAAAGCAAAAGGTGGAGGGGAAGAGCACAAATAAAGGCAATATCATACAAATACTAAAGTCTTTTATAGTTTTCAAGTCTGCGCATGATTAGCAGGAAATGAGACAGAAATCAGACATCAATAATGATGTCAAATTTAAGGGAAAAAAATAAAGAGAATAAAAACTCTCGTGAGTCATTCTCTAAAATTTAAAATTAAAAAAAAGAACTGGAAAATGATACAGCCATTCTATATTCTAAGAGAAAAGAAAGATCATATACATAGAGAAAAGCATCAAGGTGGTACATATAAGTACTTCAAACCACCTGTATTTAACTGAGATAAATAAGCCGTTTGGATAGAGATAATTTTGTAAATAAATATCTGAGATATTAAGAGAGAAATATTTCAAAACAACATAGAAAGATTAGAGTTACCCTCTTGTTTTCTTTTAGAACTTAATAAGCACTGCACTATTCTTTTTAGAAGGAATAAGCACCCTACTTATTGTATTACCAAATAGGGCACTTTTCTTTTTAGAAGGAATAAGCGCCCTACTTATTGTATTACCCAAATAGGTAAACATAAAGAAAGGTACTTAAAGTTGGATGAGTATTTAACGATCAACTCAAATGCCTTAAAATTACCTATTTCTACAGAATAGAAAAAATGGCGAGATAACATGATGAAAAAATGGAAAAGGAGCCATAACTTGAATTTATCTAATTAAGTTCGAATTCTTATATAATTAATTTGAGTTTGATTCAAATGTTAATTCTATTCAATAAGAATATTAATACAATACAAATAGAATAAAATTGGGATGCAGATAGTATTCTAATTTTAAGTTAATTTCATATTTAATTAAGTACTTCTATGACTCCTTTTACAAGTAGGAATACAAACCTATCATTAAATAATAGAGTATATAAATTTATAGCAAAATTTCTACAAATGACACAATTAAGGTCTAAGAGTAGCATAGGAATAATATACTTGAACCAAACCTAGCTTTATGGTTGCATTGGAATGCATAAAAAGCTAACAAGCAAATTTTACATACATCTATAAACAATTGTTGAAAATAATCCATTGCATGCTTCAATTCAGCTATGATTCAATAAAGTAATGAAGAAGAACGTACAGACTCAATATGTCTTTCAGAAAAGGGAACCAAGTCTCCAAGCGATTCAGATTAGCAAGACCTTGCACTACTACTACTGGAATAAGGAATAGAATTGTAAGAGCTATATATGCAACGACAACCACCAGCTTCGATATCCATCTTCTTATGAATGATGTAGAAAAGAAAGTCCAGTGAATATCTCGAGGCTCAGGTGCTCTCTCAGTGATCCACTCTGTTGGATTGACCCCTTGTTGGATGTGCAAGGCTATTGCAGCTCCATACCTAGAATTGAATGACACAAAAGCAGCTGGAACTTCCTAAAATATTTGACAATCAGAAGTGTATGTCCATCAGGGAAAATTTTGTTTCAAACAGAAAATAAAAATATAATATTGAAAGGATAACATTTCCAATCTTTTTTTTTAGGAACAAAAGAGAATATATACGATATCGTCATGGGTCCTAAAAAATCTTTCTAGACCAGCCTTCAGCAATCAGCATGAAATAAAAAAAAAAAGGTCCATTCATCTATTAATTTTCACTTATGTGTTCATCCATTAATTTTCACTCACGTGTCAAACACATTTACTCTCCAACTTATGTGTGTTATGCAATTGGTTGCTGCAAGTACTGTTTAACCCTCCAACAAATGAAAATGGGACTCATGGTGCATTTTTGTTTCTTTATTGTCGGCCCTTTCCACTCAAATTCGTCAAGGTTCTAATGCATCATGTAAAGCCTCTAGGCACAAGCATTATTGGCCCAACTTTTTAGGTGTAAATCACTGGTTTTTGAAGGTTCAAACTCAAGTTATTGGAATTTTATAACTTGAGCTTTTACATAAAGTTCAACAATCACATGATTTTCAGTGTAGAATAGAGATATTTGTTAAAAATGAAGTCAATCATAGTGTCAAAAAGAAAGTAAATCAGAGTGTTAAAGATAAAGCAAATCAAGATATTAAAAATGAAGCAAATCAAATTAAAGAGTAAAATTACATCCTTTGTAATTAATTGTTTATTTCCTCTTCCATACTAGAAAACCTGTATATATAGAACTGTAAGATTCAATAGAACACATCAATTAAAAAATCATTCTTAACATAATAGCAGAGTTTTAAGTTAAGAAATCCCTAAATTTTTTTACAAACTCTATTCGGCCTTCATTGCTGAAAAAAAAAACCTTAAAAAATGG
The DNA here is from genome assembly GCF_000150535.2 of Carica papaya. The sequence goes on along the minus strand of NW_019014302.1, from coordinate 33,024 downwards.
CAGCCTTCATAGCTGGCCACCACCACTAGGCAGCCTTCATAGTCAGCCCTAGAAGCAGTTGTTGCTCCTTGCAGCTGCCACCCAGCCTAGGTGCACCTCCTGGTTAGGCCAGAACCAGCTGCTGCTCCCTATAACCGCTAGCCACCAGCCACAAGTTGTGACTCCCGCCGTGCTTCTCTCTGTCCAGCTGTGCCTCCAGCACTTGTCCACAAGCACAAACCGCCTCGCACAGCTCTCTCTGTCACCTTCATTGTGACCAGACGCGAATGACTTCCCAGTTTGCCCACAGCTGCCGCACAGTCTTCTTGATTGCCTTCATCACAAGATTATTAGACTTGCGACTGTGAACTACTAGTGACCAGACACCATCTCCCTTTGTGGCCAGACACCAGCAGTCGCTTCTCCCTTCATCCCCACAGTTACAAGTCACCACAATGGCCATATAAACGATCTTCAGTTCATCTCTGTCGCGATTCCGGTCCAGATCCAAGTCGAACCGAGTTAAGGTCTAATTCCCAAGCTTTAGGTTAAGAAATTTTTGGACTGAATTGATGAAGATGACAAGAACCAAGCTAAGTATGAGCACAATTTCTCCACTCCCCCAATCTGATGGACAGCCTGAAAGGAACCAGTACATAGAAAGTTACCTTAGATGTATGGCTTTTTGGAGTTCTAAGTTATGGAGTAAATGGATCAACCTCACAGAGTGGTGGTACAATAGCACTTACTACTCCAGCCAAGAAATGCCACTATTCACAACATCGTATGGGTTCCACTATCTCTCTTAATAGAGCCAAGAGTTTGGACAACCACCTCGGTTTGGAGGACTGGCTAAAAGAAAGGGAGCAAATGAACAGAATGTTGAGGGAGAACCTTCTTGAAGCTCAAAATAGAATGGAACTGTATGCTAATGCCAAGAGATCAGAAAAATCCTTTTCAATAGGTGAAATGTTCTTGCTCAAGCTGTAACCTTATAGGCAGTCTTCTGTAGCAATAGAAAGATGGCTAAAATTGGTGCCAAAACACTATGGACCTTTTGGGTCAGAAGAGAAGGTAACGTGCGTGGTCTACTGGTTGAGTTTGCCAGTTAACTCCAGAATCCACCCCATGTTCCATGTTTCAATGTTGAACAAATACCTGGGGATTCCAAAGTCCTCAGTGATTAACTCGCTAGGATGAACAATTATGACCAATTTTAGTGGAAACTGAATCAATCTAACAGAAGTGAGTTGTCCACCGCAAGGAAAGGAAAGGGGAGGAGGTCCTAGTCAAATGGCTAAATCTGGGAGACGAAGACACTACACAGGAAGACATGGTAATCTTAAAAAGTTAATTTCCTCATTTAAACGTTGAGGAAAAGGTTAATTTGAAGCAGAAGGAGTTGCTAGGACTTGGCGAGAAGATGAATTTAAATTAGAGTCTGTTAAGCTGCTTGCATTTCCTTTCAGTTCTTTTACCATTCTGCATCTTTTACAGCTTTTTTGCATTACTTAGCCGTAGAACTGCTGGCGTACAAGTTGTTATATATGCTGCCAGCTATTGTACCATTTGCTTTTACATTCTGTAACCAATGCCAGAATGAATATGAGAAAATCCTAGAAGAATTTCCTATCCGTCTACCTTTATTCCACCTCATTCCCTTTGTTCTCTCTATTCTCTCTCTCTTACCCCTCTTTTATCTCTTATGTTCCTAACAAGATATTCAAGAAGAATATAAAAATGAACCGAAAAATTTCAACCAAGGCTTCTTCTTACTTTGAAGAGTCAAACCTTTAAGTTTTTCTTGAACCACATCCACCAACAATAGAAGAAATATGAGCTCTTGGTAAATTGTTCTTTTTGATCATGTTGACAACTTCCTATTCAGTAACTTTGTTTTGCCTCATTTTCCTCTAGAATCTACAATTTAGATTATTAAATTCTTATTTTCTTATCGAGATACAAGTGTTCAAAGTTGCAAGCTTTTGAAGTGCTTATTCTGACCTCGCCATTGTTGATGCTTAATGATTTCAAAATTCCATTTCAAGTTTTCATCAAATAAAGTAGAATGATAAAGAACAAGAGAAGCTTAAATCAGAATAATGTTAGTATTAAAAGGGATGTACACAACTATATCATTATTTAGCATCTTTTATTTATTTAACTTATTTAGGTAGATTTTTAGATATTAAAACTTAGTCTATTGAAAAAGATTTTCTAAGCTATAGTAGCTTTTGATGTCCTCTTTAATTATGTTAATACTTTCCTTACTAGACATAATTAATGCCTAAATAAATACTAGTAGCTATCAACAACAAAAAATAGACGATGATAAATTAAGAATTCTTGTGCTAGGGTTTTATCAACTATTATCTCCGTATTTATTCTTCTTGTTATTGTTTTGCTTATCCTATAATGTTCAGTCTTATCCCCCATATATTTCTTCCTCTTGATCTCCAATTCCTCTAATCTATCTCTATTCTTTGGTTCACATAAAGTTTCTCTATCTCTTAACTATCCCTAATACAAGTTAGTCAGGAGCTACTTTTCTTATATCAAAGTGTCTTTCACCTGGAATTAGGTATCACATATCCGGCTGCCAAGTGCAAGCATGCAGTTATGAGCTTGGAATGGTAAAATCTTGTAGACATACTGAAGATCAGATTAGAAGTTGTTCTCCAGGATATCTTGCATTGTTTAGAGATCGATCCAAGCACAACTGCAAGATAAATGCCTCCACCTTGTGCAGATCCAAATTGAGGTTAAACCTCAGTATCAACTACACACCTTATGGAAAATATTTTGGGCTAAGATGGGACTTGGGTTGCGTTTGTAGAGTCACATTCTACTTTAAATGCTAGAGTGAATAGCACAATAACAATCGCATGATATAATAAATAAAAAGTTTTTAGGCATAAAATTAAGATAATAAAAAAGTCAAGACATCTAAATATTACACTGTGCTATAACTTCTTTCAAATTGCAACCATAAATTAAAAATGATATACCTATTTCGTATACATACCCACATCTAAACCAAGTCAAAATTTTTAAATCTACATTATCACAACCCTAGAAGCCATCCTTGACCTGCCAACAGTTTGGGTTGGCTGACCCAGGTTGCAACCCCAACTTAGACCGCATCTAAATCAACATCCCAAATCTCACTTTGGTGAGTCTACCATTAAGTAATGATATTCATAAACATAAGTGGCTGATTGGTGTTCAAATTTCTTGGACTCTCTTCATCTATCTTTACATCTACATTGAGTAGCGAAGGACATGCCTATATTAAAATGTTGAAAAATCTTTCACAAGATATAATTTTTCAAAGTAGAATGCTTATAGTTGACAGATATTAGATTCACCTCTCCTGCCAATAAAGACCGCTGCATCCGCATGTTGTCTTCTAAATTTTCCAGCTTTTTTTCATAAACTTCTACAAGGTTCACTCTTCTCCCAAAAAGTCCAAAGAAGCCTTCATGTTTACTTTGCTGAGAAAAATTAATTGACTTTAAGCGAGCAAGCTTTTCGTACAGCTTTTCTGCTTCATTCTGACAAGGAAACATATACATCAAACACTTGATAACAAAACGAAATTAAATTCTTTAAACTTACTGTTTTAAAACTAAAATCACGTTTTTGATGCCACAACTGTGATAATTTTTTTTTCTAATTCTATGGGGACTAGTCAGATCCATAAACGTAAAAACTTTTAAAAATTTGACGACAAAAACCACTGTAGTTTTAACTTTTGAGAAGTTCAGACTTCGCGGTATTGAATGCTTAAGAAACAAACTTAGTCAAATAGGATGACGTTAAAGCTTAGTTAAGAAAAAAGGATTGCTTACTAAATAAAACTTGAACAAAAATTCCAGGAGGACATCTGTGATATTTAAGGAGTACAATAGTATGATATGACAGGTTATGTGAAATACTAGAGATGGTTGACAGTATGATCCAAAACTTAAAGCTTTGGAGATAACTTGTAACTCAACTTACTTGTTGTATATGGTATCAAAGCTTGTTTAAATCTTTTATAGTATTCAGCCTTCAAGCACACAATAGCTTATATCCAATCTCCAAATAAGTTTGATCTTTTGCTTCACTATTGCTTCACTATTAATCTTTCTGAAGTCTTGGTAAGCTATGACATGCACTCAATGTTAGACCTTTAACCCGATTTCCTCAAGGAGAACCAGTGTTAAATTCATTCATAAAAGTTAGTGCATATGATATCCATGCTCTAACTTAAGGAGAGTGTCAGAGTATACAATAGTATTTTGCATGGAGCTTTTTACTTTTCATTTAGTCCTTTACCATATAAATCCTATTCAGTTAGTTTTCCTTCTTTTGTAACAATGATCCTATAAATATTATAGTTGTAAAATAACTCAAGTCAAATTATCAGTTATTTCAAATGCTTAAACCAATAAGAAATGACATATTTTTATTAGTTAGAATATTACAAGCTGTTACAGAAAAAGCTGAGACTTCCCACTGAATGCTTACAATGAGATCTTGAAGTCTGCTACTCCGACGAACTACTGTGTGCGAAAGATAAGTAGAAGAATGAAATTCAGTGAAAAAGTTTTCCACCGTTTCGCTGAAGCTGCTCCCAGGTATGTAAGGGATTCCACGGACTAATACTGTAAATTGCTGTGGCTGAGAGTTTGATGAATAGAAGCAAGTGATTCTTTTTGATGAAATATAATTATATTCCTGTAAAAGCAGATTTTGAAAAATTCAGTAGGCATCAATTTTTATGTCATTTAAATTTTGTGCAAATTACAGATTAATAACATCTAATTTGGTGTTTTTAAGATTCAATATATGTGAGTTATTTTAAGCAGTTTCAATACTTATGGTTTGACCATTAGCTAGACAATATAATACTGTTAATTTGGACATGTGAATGGTATCTAAAATTTTCCCAAAGGAATGGCTCAGATTACACTTCCTACAATTTCTAAAATTTAAGAAGATTTAGAAAATTATAGCTAATATAAAGCTAGAAATACTAAAAATACTAAAAAATTTAAAAGAATTCATACTGGAGAAGTTATGGGGAAGTTCTTGTTACTAAAACTAATACAACTTCTAGATTTTTTTTTCTAATTTTGAAAAGTCTAATATAAACCATCCACATGTCAAATTTTTTAAATCCACACCGTGTATGTGTTCAAACTAACAGTTTTATGTTACTTTGCTAATGGTCAAACTATAAATACTAAAACTGCTACAAGCAAATTGCACAAATTGAGTCTGAAAATTCTCAAATTACAAGATATCCAACTGTACTTAATCCTTAAATTTTTATGATATAAGTAGGCTAAGTTAGAAAAAATATTACTTACATTATAAAGTAGATAGCAAACAACCCCAGTGAAAACATATGCAGCACAAAAGTGAATCCATAACCTTGAGAAGGGCCAAGAATCAGTACTCAGTAATTTAACATAACACATGCTCAGAAGTTTTGCATCAACTTGGAGAGCCTAGTAATAACTCGTTTAGAATGAATAAGCAGAAGTATGTTTGAAACTGCAGAAATAAGTTTCAATATTGGACAAATAGAAGAAAAAAATGCATTAGAAAGTTTAAAGATACAACGATTGAACAAATAAAAGCATTTTAACGAAAGAAATGATTAAATTAATATAGAGGTGTTCCTTAAAAACAAAAGGCGAGACCTTAGAAATAAAGGTTCATCCCAATTTTTTGACATTTTATAAGCCCTCAGGAATACTAGATCAAGGTGGTTTCCAAGAGGAGAGGCATATATAGATATAATACCTTGGATCTAAGATCCACTAGCCCAACAACTTTTTGGCCCCATGCCACTAACCCTCTAAAGATCAAGTCAGATTATTAGTAGTATGTAACTTGAGCATTTATATGGAAACAACAATTATATGTCTTTTCGATGTAGGGAGTATCAATTAGGACCTTATAATCTCTATAATCGAAATTCTTAATGTTTTCATTAAGGCCACATATTATATGTACAAATCACAATCCAAAGTTGCACTAGATACAAAACCGTACAAGTCCAAAGTTACCTAGTTAGCTTGTGCTCTGATACCGTTTATAACATTCGAGCCAAAGAAACCACTGAGTTGACAACTTGTTAAATGCAAATCACTAACTCTTGAAAGATCAAACTTAATTATATTTACTATGTGACTTGAGCACTTATATGGAGGGTGACAGGCACATATATTTTTCAGTGAGATTGGGTTATCACAAGAGAACTTTCTACTAAATGAAATTATGTAATTATGGACTATTTTAGTCACTTTTACAATCTTAATTAATTATTATAGTGATCTGGAATAGGTAGAAAACATAAAAATTATAAATCTCTAAGGAATTCAAGATGGTATGGAAGTGTTGCACATATAAATTATGATGTAGATAACTTGTTGAATGCAAATCAGTAACTCTCGAAAGATCAAATTTAAGTTATATTTACTATGTAACTTGAGCACTTATATGAAGGGTGACAATCACATATATTTTTCAGTATGAGATTGGGTTATCACAAGAGAACTTTCTACTACGTGGCATTATGCAGTTATGGGCTATTCTAGTCACTTTTACAATCTTAATTAATTATTATAGTGATCTGGAATAGATAGAAATATAAAAATTATAAATCTTCAAAGAGTTCAAGATGGCATGGAGGTGTTGCATATATAAATTATGATGTAGACAACTTGTTGAATGCAAATCACTAGCTCTCGAAAGATCAAGTTTAAGTTATATTTACTATGTAACTTGAGCACTTATATGAAGGGTGACAATCACATATATTTTTTAGTATGAGATTGGGTTATCACAAGAGAACTTTCTACTAAGTGGCATTATGCAGTTATGGGCTATTCTAGTCACCTCCTAATCAATTACAATCTTAATTAATTATTATACTGATTTGGAATAGGTAGAAAAGGTAAAAATTATAAATTCCAAGGAGTTCAAGGTGGCATAGAGGTGTTGCAGATATAAATTATGAATGTGGTTTTATTTTTCAATATTACTGTAGTAATAAGTGAAAGAATGAGAAACAAAGTGAATGGAAATAAAATCAAATAGAACCTTAATGACTTTGCATAATGTAGTACAAGTTTTAAATACTCGTAGATTTTAGGAAAGTTAAAGTAATATTTGACTCAAGAAACCCATAATACATAAGAGAGAGATAGAGAGAGGGAACATAAGAGAGAATAATTGAGAGAGTAACTGGGAGGGAAAATTTCTCTTAATTTTTTTTTTTTGAAATAAAAGTATTTGATTTGTATAAAATTCCTCTCAATTTTATGAGTGGTTTTTAAGCAATAATTATCCTATCAATTTACAAATTTTTGAAAGGAGAAGATGAGTAAAAGTCAAACCATATTTTTAATTGCAGCTACTTCAGCACATTCAGATATTAGCTATACCGATATTCGCATTTATTCAACTGGTAGTAAGTAATTACCTGTTTGAGCCATTGTTGACATTTGAAATACTAAATGAGTCCAACGACTTATTTGGCAAATCAGCAAAATCAACATTCAACTGGTTTCCCAAATAATTCACTGGAAGTAGAACAAGGACTCCAATTATACTAGCAAAACTAAACACCCGCAAGCTGAAAATAACAGATAAATAAAATGAGATCAAGAATTAACAAGAAGATCAAGAAAGAAAAAATCCATCAAAAGTCAAAATAACTTCACATGTGAATTTCGTTTTTGATTATTAAAGTTGAATACCAAGCAGAAAAAGAAAAAGCAGCATAAATGGCTAAAGATCAAAACCATAGTTGAAAATGTGAGAGCGTAAATGGTATTCACTATAGATGAAGTATATAATTTATGAGCAAAACCAAGAAGATAATATAATAAATATTTATGCAAAGGTAGAGAGGATGAAGCATGCACTTTCAATAAGGTCCATCTCAAATGAATTGTAATTTCATGATTGTAACTTAGAAAATGTGAAATGTTAGGCAGTAATGTTCTAAGTCAAGTGAGAATGTAAACTTTGAAATAATAGACAACAACATTTGGATATCTCCTGTTTATTTTGAGCTCTTATTATTATCTACTTTATTTGATGAATTACTCACTATGTTTGGGTGTTTCCATTAAAAAGAAAATTTTAGGTTTAGACAACGTTCATTAACTTCCATCAGTTCACTTTAACTCAACTTGGAACCAAAATTAAGAATTTTTAGTGGGACAGTGGCAGATGATTTTCAAACAATCAGAATACTCTATTGCTTCAAAATAAGGTCTACATATGAAATTTTTCTAGCCTTACACTCTCCAATAAAACAGCAAGGCTAAAAGGATGCATCTTTTAAAATATCTATGGTCCAGATAATGCTTATTCAACCTTCTCCTCCTCCTTTTTTGGGTTGAAGCTCTACACATAGCAACCCACACCCTCAACAAACTACCTTATCCTCCAATTTTGTGTGCAATCCCTTTTAAAGTATCAAAAATTTCTATAAACAAATTTTTTTTAACATTTTGCAGCTGCTGATATTCTAATTTCTCAGTTACAGAGTCTTACAAACTCATCTATCAAAGGAATTAACTGACAACTAATTAGCCAGCAGATTTTATGCAATTAATCAGTAAATTTCAGACAGTTATGGCAGTAAATTAAGCAATTAATTAGCCAGCAGATTTTATGTATAATTTTATAACTTGTATAACTTTAATAACTTTAATTATGACAGATTTGTTTAGTTAATTTAGAGAATGAAAATTAGCTTGTATATTTGTATATATAATGAGAATTCTCTTCCATGGAGGATAGACAAAAAAATTTCTTCTCAAAATCTCTTAAATCGTCATGGCATCAGAGTATAGATTCTAAATTCTTAAAAAAAATTTCTTATTTCAAGTCTCAATCTTATTCTTATTCTTAGTATAGTCCTTTATTCTTATTTGTTCTTGATCAAGTTCTCTCGACATCATGTCCACAGATAAGTATGAGTCCATCTTGATTCGTTTTAATAACAAAAACTATTCATTCTGGGCATTTCACTTCAAAATTTTTGTCAAAGGAAAATATTTATGGGGCCATATTGATGGCAGCAAACCTGCCCCATACAACGATAAAGAAAAGGATGAGCATGCCAAGTGGGAGGTCAAGGATGCTCAAATCATGGTATGAATTCTAAGATTTGTTGACTCGAATATCATCTTAAACCTCTAACCCTTCAAAACTGCAGCTGAGATGAGGACTTATTTAAAGAAACTCTATAGCCAGTACAACATTGTTCGAAGATTTGAGCTTGAACATGAATTAGCTACTTTTCAACATGGCAATCTTTCTATCTTTGATTTTTATTCTATTTTTATAAATCTTTATACTGAATATACTGATATAGTATATATTATCTTATCTCTTGAATGTCTTATCTCTATTCAATTTGTTCATGAAACTACTAAAAGGAATCAACTTCTTATGAAATTTAGATATGAATTTAAAGGTACCAGATATAATCTTATGAACCAGGAACTTGTCCCTTCATTGGATGTATGCTTCAATGATTTGTTTTGTGAGTAACAACGAATTCTCACTCAAACCACTATGAAACAATAAAGATCTACCTATGTTGTTGTGGTTTATGCAGCACAAGGTAAGTCAAAAGGTAGACACTTAAGCACAATTCAGTGTTTTTGTTGCAAGGGGTTTGGGCATTATGCTTCAAACTATTGAAAAAAATTCTACAACTACTGTAAAAAGGACGACCACATCATTAAGGAATATCTTATCCAATCTCTTAACAAATCTGAAACAGTATATACAGCGTCTGTTGGTTCTTCTAGTACTGGTAATTCTGTGAACATAGTACTTAGTGCTCCTACTACTCCTATTCTACTTGTAATTACTGAAATAATTCAACAAATGATCATCTCTGAATTCTCTATCCTAAAACTCCCAAGTAAATCTTTCTCAACATCATCTCCTTGGTACTTTGATTCTGCAGTTCTAATTATATGACCAACAATCCAAATTTTCTTACTAATATAAAGAAATACTTTGAAAACCTCAAGATTTATACAACTGATGGAAAGTTTTTATCTATCACAGTCACTAGAAACATTTCTTCTTCTCTAACAAATGTTTTTGTCTCTCCTAATCTTACCAGTAATCTTATTTATATCAGTCAATTGGTTGATAATAACTATAAAGTGGAATTTCCTAAATCTAGTTGTATTGTGCAGTATTAACAATCGGGAAAGACGATTGCAAGGGGGTCTAAAGTAGGGCATCTTTTTCCCCTCCCATTTTCTTTATCTCCATGTTTCTCCCTGCCCAATATCACTTGTAATTCTACTCATTTTGATTATCAAAACTCGAATGTACTACATGTTTTACTAAATTCTAGTTTGCTTAGGAACAAAAACTCAACATTTCTTAGTGTTGTTCAATTTGATTGCAATTCTTGTAAGTTTGGCAAAAGTAAAACTTTATTATTTCCCACTCACACACCAAATGTAGTTCAGTCTTTTGATTTGATACATAATGATGTGTGGAGTATGACACCAGTTACTTCTCATGCTAGTTACAAATACTTTATCACTTTTATTTATGACTATAGTCTTTTCACATAAATCTATTTTGTTTATTGTGGAGACGAACTATTTTCTGTTTTCAAGTTTTTTCATGTACATATTCAAACCTAATTTTCTACTAAAATCAAAATCTTTCGCTCTGCCAATAGGGGTGAGTACATGTCTCATTCTTTTCAGGAGTTCCTACAAACTAATGAAATAATTTCTCAACAATCTTGTCTTTCAACCCTACAACAAAATAGGGGTGGCAGAGAGAAAGAATCGTCATCTTTTTTATATTATTCGCACCTTTCTACTAGGGTCTTTTGACCCTCTCGGGTTTTGGGTGTGAAACTCTCTCCACTATTATGCACCTCATCAACAAATTGCCATCTCCCTCATTGAACCATGCCTCTCCAAATTATTTGGTCGCAATCCAATTATTCTAACCTTTGTACTTTTGGGTTGGTGTGGGGCTTTGTACATCTTACTGCACATGAACGCACAAAACTTATACCTCAATCAGTTCAATGTACATTTTT
>NW_019014302.1:0-10673 GCF_000150535.2 Carica papaya | reverse complement strand
TTATTTGATTGGACCAAGCAATATTTCTTTAAATTGAGATGGAAATTCCTCGTCTCTTTCATTGAACATCGTTTATATTAATGTCACGTGATTCCTAACCTAACCACGTGATCGACTTTTTTGTTTAAAAGATTTATGTATAGATGTTATGTTAGATCCATTTAGCATGTAAATATAATATATATTATTTTTTAAAATAATATTAAATTATTAAAAATTAAAAAATAATAATAATCTAATTATTTTCGTCCAAACTCTACAAATTTTTGTTCACAAATTATATATATTTCCTATTTTAAAGAAATATTTGAATGACATATTTTTTGTATTTTTTTGATGGTTATTCCACCATATATATCTTCTTTCACTTTCGAGTCTAATTCCAAGTAGCATAGAGTAATTCGTATAAGTTATTAGGTTACCTAATTAAATGAATTACTGAATTAGTTCTCAAGAGTCTGAAACTTCATAACAAATTAGAATTTTCATTCAATGTATGGTAAGAAAATACGAGAATATGACAGATTGTATATTATTTCTTCAAGACATTACTTTGAGTAGCAATTGAGGTAATTAAAGGAAAGTATCATATGGATGCAAAATACACTCAAGTTGTAATATCCTTAATTAATTTTAATTATATTAAAATTAATATATAAATATAATTTTTTAATTTTTGAATTTGTTATTTAATGTAAAAATGAAAAAAAATAGGTGGATGATGAAATTAAAAATAATTTTGGAGAAAATGGGTGAAAATTTGGGTTTTAAAGGTGTTTTTGAAAGAAAAATAAAAAACAAAGAGTCAAAATATAATTTAAGAAAATTGTATCATGTAGGACGCCCAGTCAGCAGCCCCGACGTACCGGAGCGCGTCGCGTGACAAGGCACGCTGACGTGGTGCCACGCGGGAGGCTACGCTGGCGATCTGCGTGCCCGCGATCGAACGATCTGGATTTGTTCTCGCACGCACGGACAGTCCGAATCTAAGCTCTTTTAAAATGCGATCGGATGACCCAGATCAAATTACGATGAACGGTGCAGATCCACTTTCTATTTAAACGCGATCAGACAGTCCAACTCAAATTGCAATGAACGGTACAAATCAAATGCGATAGACGGCCCAAATTAAAAGAAGATGGATATAAATAACCCTCTTCACACCAAATCCTAACCCTAACCGTCAGACCCTCCCGTCGGAGAAGAAGACCTAGTAGCCGGGAAGGGAGTCGACTACTGTCTGTCGCCGCGTCGAAGCCACTTCCAACCACCAAAAGAGGTAAAAAAAATTTCATTCGCTCAAAATTCAATTTTGAATACCCCCATAGTCAAATCGGAGCAAAAGAACTGATGGATGAGCAAAAAACTGCAGACAAAGCCCAACGATGCTGCTACGAGAAAAAGCAAAAATCGTCTCTGATGAGACCCTTTTCGATTCCCATTTCATGTAATCTTTCCACCATTGTAATCACCATTCCTTTCTATACAGATTGACCGAAGTAAAACACCCAACAGCGAAGGTCAACTGGCGGAGCCACCGCACCAGAAAACTCTGTCATCGGTAAGCTTCGATTTTTCGACTTTTTTCAGCCAACTGAGATCCCTTACCGTGTTTTCTCACAGGGATGGGTACAAAACTAGTCGAAACTGGTCATAAAGGGCCAACCGAGGCAAACCACTGCCGCGAGCGGCGAAGCTACCGTGCCGAAATTTCGAAATTGGCCAAAAAGGGTTTCTAACACTAATTTTAGATTTTTTAGAATATTTCTTAGTACTTGGAGCGTGTTTTAATCCCCGAAGGAAAATTAAAGGAATACGGAGACCGCCAATTGGCACAGCCAAAAGTTTAGCAGTTTGACACCAATTTGAGTAAGAATCCATCATCTTATTCTCTGTTATGGAATTGAAGTTTAATTAATAATAATATGGTATTTTGTGTAGTTTAGAAAATATTCATAATTAATTACAAGTCACTAATGGACCTAGAACTAGCTATTTATTACTGTTTGTCGTGTTTAGTTGATTGGTTGATTTGACAGTTTCGAATGTATGATAATACACTGAAATTAGTATGATGATGCTATTGTGTTTCATTGATGCATGTATTGCTTGTTTTATGTAATTACAGTTAAATTGAGAAACTAAAAATTAAAGGTAAATAAAAAATTATTTAATTAAGTAAATGGATGAACGGTAGCTTTACTGGATATCTTGGGAGATGGTAGACGGACCGGGTACATAGAGAATCCTACCGTGAACGTTGCCTCATACCGGACGAGATATCAAGAATTAGTATTTTGACGCTCATACCGGACGGGGTATGGAGACGGCCCGTTTCACCCTCATGCTAGACAGGATATTGAGGGATGATATTTTATCGCTCATACCAGACGGGGTATGGGGACAGTCCGTTAATTGAAAATGTTAAAAAAAAGAAAGTTCACGCATAGTGGGGACATCCCTATGGACCCCCATGGATACCAGTAGACTGATAAAAGAGAAAGTTATTGTTGCCGACTGATTGCATATGAGATTATGATATTGTTTATTTTACTGACTTTATAGATTAGTTTTGAAAATCTCGCTACAGTAAGTATGCGGTAAACGATTTTATTTATGATAAACGAATTTACTTAAATTAAGAGTTTTATTAGTTGTTTTCAGGATTTTTACCAACATTCATTTCTGTATCGATGAGTAACGTAATATTCTTGTTAGGCTAGTGTAACTTACTCTTTCATTAACCATTTCAGATCAATAGAACCAAGATTCAGATCTCGATTCACAAGAGGATTACGAATAGGATGCCCAATTGTTTATTTTCAATTTATTTCTTTAATTTTCGTTATTTCATTTAAAATGGTCATTCCCATAACTCTATTGGGTAATCTGAATTATTGTGTAAAAAGTGTAAACTCTAACTATTTATTTCATTTCTGCATTCAATTTATAATTTATTTCCTTTCAAGTTCACGGGTCGTCACACAAGTAGCTAGTCTATATCACATGTTAAATGTCTTATACCTTTCTATCATGTACAACTTCGAACTTAATTTTTGAATTTTGAACAATGACAATTAATCGTTTGATTTTACTTTTAATATAATCAATGTTGACTCTCTTTATTTAATAGTTGAAGTATTTAAAAGTACAATAATTATTTTTGGTGAGTCTTTTGCCTTAGATTCTCTTGTGAGAGTAAATTACTAAGAGTACAGAACGAGTTTTTGAGAAATAATGATTATTTAAGAAGTGGGAATGGTGGAAGAATGTAATACTCTAATTTTTCTCTAACTGAATTTTTTCTTCTTTTGATATTTATTATGATTCCTTCATTTGGAATAAATAAAAATATTACAAAACGGGTACCCATTTCTTTCTTTCCAATAATTAAGAAACTTGTGATCGACATATTTTTTTTCTCGTAGTATATATTATAACTTCTATCCTGTAAATGTTCTACCATAAAACAAAATAATAAGAATTATTGAATTAACAGGAATATCAAATGATCTAAATTACCTGAGGGGAAAAATACGTAAGAAAACAACAGCATCCAAACCGGCGATTGACAAAAGTTGTTCTTCAGAGACATCCCATGCCCTTTTCACCCAAGTAAAAGAAGGTAATAATCTCTTCAAGTTAAATCGTTCATGTCGCTGCAATATTTCTTCATGAACAAAATGTGGAGCATAGACTGTGATAAAAGCTGGTTGTTTTCTCAATATAGAAAATAGAGTGAGAAATAATAAAGTAAGGCCAAGGTTGACTGCAACAGAAGTAATAAATGCTGAAAGAATCATCCCCTCACAGCAACCTCCCTCAAGATCCCTTAGCTCTTCTCAAGTGCTCAACAGTAACCAGAAGGAGTGGGTCACCTAATACTACAAGTTACGTAAAATATAAATTAGTATTAATCTTCTTGCTATCTTAATTAAAATCAAGCAAACATATGTATATATTATTTCTCTTACTGAAAAAAATAATTTTCATAAAGGATAATTAGTTTCATCATATCTTTCAATCAGAATTACAAATTTGACTACTTAATTGCACATGATCTTACTTCATTAATGACGATCAAATCTTTGAATCAAACTTATAAATTTTACTCAATAGGTCCACTTTAAAGTTTTAGAATATCAAACCGTGGAAGTTTATCCAAAATATATATATATATATATATATATATATATGGCCATTGTTGACAAGCTAGGTAGGATACCAATATATTCTAATAAAGGTAAGAAATAACTTTTTTATAATAAATCCAAAAGGAATGATGTATTAACCTCATAAAATAGATAGAGAAAGTCAATCCAACATATGGTAATATACCACAAGTATAGAGACCTACCTAAAGAAGTTAGAAACAAAGCTCCTTAAGAATTATCCTTATGGTTTCTGGTATCAACTACGTATTAACCAAGGAAGGGACACTAGGTCTCAAAGAAACACCAAAAACTAAAAGGATAATTGATCAATATACAATAGAAAAAACCTTCTACAACTAATGAAATTCACAATGCTAAGCGCGTGTCTATCTTAAATTCTTACAGATATTTGTAAGGAAAAGACAATCAAATAGTCACCATCTCCAAATTCCAATAGTAATAAGGAAATATAACTCAAATGTTGCTACTTTTGTAGTATGCCTAGACAAATCATTGATTAAGGTGGAATCTAAATACTAAGATCAAGAACCTCGTTCAACAAGACTAATATAAATGAAATGTGGTGGTGAACTACTAAAAATGAAAAGAGAAACATATGAACAAAAGAACTATGGCCTTGATGAATATAAAGAAACCCACCTATGCACTAGTAAGGTTTCATTTTCACTAGTAGAAAGCTTTCATTAGATATCATGATAGAAAATGTTTGTAAATTCTCTTTGGTGATGTGCTTTATAAAAAATAATAGATACTTTGATATTAAGCATAATCTTTTTTCATGAATATCTAAAATAATTTAAAAATATATGGTGTATTCCTTTAAATCTTTAGAACTGTTCACAAAGATCTAGTTGGTGGTTCTCCACTGAATACAAAAATAATTAAAATAATAATAATAAGAAGCTCATATAAGACCTCTCACGAAGATAATTCATAGAGATGAAAAAAAAGTTTAACTTAGAGATTAACTCATAAGGAGGAAACCTAAAAATAAAATACAAAAAGAGAGAAAAAAAAATGTAAGGTCAACTATTTACTAACAATTCGTTAAAAATATCATTTAAATGATAATATTTTATAAAATAATCAACAATAAACAAGAAAGAGATTTACATAGTTTGGCATTTTAAAGATAAAGAACCAGGAAGCACATGCTACTACACATAACCAAAAAAATAATAATAATAATGATAAAATCCAAACCCTTAGACTACCACACAAACCATAAACAAAGATTAAATAAAACAAAAAGAATCAATAAAAAGAAACTTGACATAAGACCAAAAATTACCAAGCCTTTATAAATAGACGAAATCAAGTTAAAGGAAAGTCTTTCTAGAATTTCTTACTTACTCTTGAACACACTTTTTCTTTCTTATATTTTTGTACGACTCTCACTAAGTTGGATATTAAAGTGACCCATAAGATTAGAATCTCTATATTTTATCTATTTATAAATAAAATTAAAATAATACAACTTGATTTTCGTTATAATACTACGTTAATTATGTAAACGTTAAGATTCTTTATAATACCATAAAAATGAGCTTCTACACAATTTTATATGAAATTAAGATAATGCAATTTAATTTCGTAAAACCAGTACCTTGCACATTGAGCAAACTGCATGCAGTAAAGAATTCATGAATATATCCATATAGACACACACGCATAATTTATCTCTTCTAAATCAGATTCTCCTTACACGAACATCATGAATGCAGATCACACTTGGTTTTACAGACAAATTAATTTTGATAACTAAAGCAAGAGAAAAGTTATACCTGAGTTAGGGTGAGAGAAAGAGAGAAGATGTGCAAGAAAATGAAGGTGGCTGGTCAAGAGCAGAGATAGAGGAAAGTTACACTTGAGTTTAGAGGGTGAGAGAAAGAGGGAAACGTTCAAGAAGATGAAGGTGGCTGGCTGGCTGCAAAGTTGGCTGGTCAATTAAACAAGCAAAAAACAAAAAAAAAAAAAAAACAAGAAGAAAAATAAAAAAGAAGGTTGAGACTTAAGCTTCACTAAATTCATTTGATATAATTAGCAAACATGGAAGTGTGATCAATTAGTGCTCGATGGAGAAAGTGAAATCCACCGAATCCACCCTTTTAATTTTAACTTTCTTCTGTTTATTTATCACACAGAATTTATAACTACTCCACTTGGATTCAATGAATTTCTCCTGTTAATTCATATAATTAACTAATATTATTATAGTCACGGTATATATATATATATATATATATATATATCCACCCATTTGTGTTTTTCTCAACTTTTTTCACATGTCTATATATATATATTTCATTTGAGTGGCTATATATGTGTGATTAAAATGTTTGCTATTTGTTGGCATATGTGGTAATCTCATGTTTCATAATTTTTTTTTAGATTTTTTAACTTGGTTAAACTCTCTCTTAATAATATTTTTTATTTTTCACATTTATAAATAAATTTGTTTTAAATCATAAATTTTAGCAGATGGATTTGGAAGTAAAATAAATTATTCCTAAACCTTCTGTTTCTTTTTCCCAACAAAAAGTTTGGAACTAAAAAATATTCAAATAAGATAAAAGAATATATGTGTAAATTATACAAATAAGTAAATAATCATAGATTATAAAAATAAATATAATTAATAAATTAAGTTAAAAGAAAGTTAGATATATATTGAGTAAACTCGTATTTTTTTTTTTAATAAATTAATATTCTTAAAAAATTAATTTATTCGAAATATTGAAATTATAAAATACACAATTGATGCATCTTAAACCCATATACATAAGGTACTTATGAATAATTTAATAGATTATTTAAAACATGATACATATTTCATTCCACAATACAACACCACCTTCTAAGTTCTCTACAGAATTTGTCTATTGGCTAATCAATTGATGCATCTTAAAGTAATATCAAACCCATGTACATAAGGTACTTGAAACATTTTTAGAGCTTTCAAACATTTATTACAGTCAGTACAGTACTTTATATATTTTAGTTATGATTTCAATATGAGAAATTCGATAGAATTGAGATGAAAAAGTTACATAAAATATACAAACGTACAAGTATGTCTTTAAATACACATCAAATGACACTCGTGAAGCACGTGTTGAAAAAACTAGTTTTAGTTATAAAGCTAGATAATGATGACAACCCGCGTCATTGGGCTACGTTAATTATTTATGCTATTAAGTAGTACATGCATGTATTAAATAATAAATTATGTACGAAAATAAATTTTTAATGATGAGCGAAAGGACTAATAAATGTATATAAATGCTAGAAAACTTGCACATCTATTCACATAAGAATATGAAATTTACAGATTTATTTGTAAGAATACTTAGTTTAACAAAAATATGATCAAAATTTTCTCCAAAAAAAAAAAATTAAAATCATATAAAATTAGAACAATACGTTTAAGATTATAAAGATTTCAATTAAATTTTGATCAACTTGTTGATATTTTGATATAATTTATATTTTTTCTTAATTAATTAAGTATTAATTTTGAATAAATTTTATAACTATCCGGCTTTAATTGGAATGATTATGTTATTGGATTTTAATCAACCTTGCAGATTTATACTTAGATTTACTATGTATAAAAGTTATTAAATTTAATTAAATATTTTTAAAATAATCTGGTACAGTTAAACGAATTTTGTACATTAATATATTAAATTCAAAGTGTGAGTTTTATTTTATGTGTAGAGATAAAAAAAAAAAAGTATTTTCTGTTGGTTATGTATTTAGTCCAAAAAATAAATAAATTAGTAATTTAAAATAAAAAAATTTTAAAAAAAATTAGGGTTGTTAGTTTCCTTATATATATGTATGTTGCATAAAAAAAAAAATGTTCAGAGAAAGAGAGAGGCTGTGTGGAAAAGAAAGAGAGAAAGAAGAAAAAAGAGAGAAAATGAAGAAGAAGAAAAATAGGAAAGGGTATATATATATATATATACATATACGTATGGTAGAGTGGCAGCCAAGAGAAAAGAAAAGAAGGAAGGGGTCATTCTCTCATCAGTGAGGTCAACTATTTCGTTTTTTTAAGGAAAGTTTAATTTGATTTTTGTTTACCTTTCCCTTAAGTTATGCATAAAGAAAAATTATTATTATTTTTTAAATTTAATTCTTGCTGAATTATCTTGTACTTATTTTTGTTAATAGTGGATTTGATTCGGAGCGTAGTTTTTTCCTTAACATTGAAGAGTTTTTCATATAAAATTTTGCATCTATTTAATTTTATAATTATTATTTACTTATTATTTTTTACTCAGTTGTACATCAATTTAGCTTAGAGTTATGGTTATTAGTTCCTGCTATTTAATATGAGATTAACTTAGTTTACACAATTAATTTTATCTCTGTTCGGAACCTAACAAGTGGTATCAAAGACAAATTGATCGGTTTGTTGATTGATTTGTGGTCTGAGATTAATTATGTGAATTAGGATGGAGGAATTTGTTGGTATTTATTTTATTCAAATTATTCAATTTGAAAGTCAAAGATAGAGGATCTTCTTTATTGTAGAGAATTATATGTTTTCATTAAGTTAATAACTACTAAGCTAATAAAAAAAATCAGATAATGATTGGGAGAAACTGCATAAAAAGACTGTAGAAACTATCCAACTGTCAGTGGATAATAATGTCTACTATTATATAAATAAAGAAGTGAAAGCACAAGTTTTGTGGAACAACCTAAAAAATATGTATGAGAGAAAAAATGCTCGGAGTAAGACTTTTATTATTAGAAAGCTTGTCAATCTGAAGCTGAGAGATGGACAATCACTTGCAGAACACTTAAGTAAATTTTAAGAGTTGGTAAATGAATTAAACACAATGAAAATGGTTGTAGATAATGAATTGCAGACAATTACAAAACCTTAATAGTGTCTCTTAACAATTCTACTCCATATGGTATTTTATCTTTTCCTGTGATAATAGATAGTCTTTACAATGAAGATATTAAGAAAAAAAATATGGGTATTGAGACTTCATAGATATTTATTACTACAACAGAGAGTAGGGATATAAGTAAAAGTAGAGATCCTAAGGAATGCTATAAATCTAGAGGTAAATCATATGCGAAAGAAAAGTTCAATTGTTATCATTGCGACAAAGAGAGACATATGAAAAGAAATTGTAAGATTTGGAAAAAAAAATAGTATAGTGAGAAAAATAAGAAAAAGACAGATAATCAAAATACTACTGCACTTATAGCTGATGATAGTGAAGAACTGGTTGTACTTTCTTTTGTTGAGGATCATAACCACGTCAGAAATTTTGATAATGTATGGGTTGTTGATTCTGCAGCATCCTATCATGTGTATACTCAAATGTGATGTATTTACTATGTACAAAACGGGAGATTTTGGCAGAGCGGAGATGGGTAATACTAGTAATGCAAACATTGTGGGTATTGGTGATATTTTATATGCGGATAGATTTGGGTTGTATGTTGACTCTGAAGAAACATGCAACATGTACCAGATTTACGTCTTATTTTGATTTTTACTAAATGCTCTGACCTATATGATAATACAATCTATTTGGTGGTAGAAAATGAAAACTAATAAAAGGTTCAATTGTGGTTGCTAGAAGCAAATTGTGTCATACACTTTACAAGACTCAGATGAATACTATTAGAGGTGCATTGAATGTAGCTGAAGATGATGTTTCACCGGATTTGTGACATAAGAAACTGGCTCACATGAGTGAGAAGGGGTTACATATTTTGACAAAGAAGTCCCTTATTCCCTTTGCAAAAGGTATGAGTCTAAACTCTTGTAATTATTGTGTGTATGGTAAATAATATAGAATTTATTTCACTAGCTCATCTGAAAAGAAAAAAGATATTCTTGAATTAGTTTACTCTGATGTATATGGTCTTATTGACGTGGAAACCATAAGAAGTAGCATATATTTTTTTACTTTTATTGATGATGCTTCACGAAAGGTTTAAGTGTTTGCGTTAAAAACAAAAGACCATGTTCTTTAGTATTTTAAGCAATTTCATGTCATGGTGGAAAAAGAGAAAGAAAATTTGTTAAAGTGTCTTCGTAGTGACAATGGTGGTGAAGACACTTCAAAGGAGTTTGAGAATTACTACATACAATATGAAATTAGACATAAGAAGACAGTGTCTGGTACTCCTCAGCATAATGGTGTAGCTAAAAGAACAAATAGAACCCTCATTGAAAAGGTTAGATGCATGTTGAAAATGATTAATTTACCAAAACTATTTTGGGGTGAAGCACTCTACACTGTCTGCTATTAGATGAATCGATCTCCCTCAAATCCTTTAGATTTTGATATTCCTCGTAGAGTATAGTCTGGGAAAGACGTTTATTATTTTCATTTGAAGGTATTTGGCTGCAAGACATTTATGCATGTACCTAAGGAGCAGATACAAAAGCTTGATGATATGACATTTTAATGTATTTTTCTGGATTATAGAGATATAGATTTTGGGTACAGACTATGG